>KV010646.1:408973-513622 GCA_001598015.1 Dorcoceras hygrometricum | reverse complement strand
TGCCACTAATCCCTTTCATATAAAAACCTGTTTTCAAAATAAGATTTTTATCATTTGCAAAGAAAAGTTTTAAAGTGTTATTCAAAGAAATTCCAAGAAAAGTTCGTGCGTTGCTCAAAGGGAGGATTTCTGCAGGAATTGCTGTTGTTGCAAGGCTTCAATTAAGGCACGTAAAAGCTGATCTTTTTCTACATCATTTGAAGCATATATTGTGTTTTAATGGACTAATCCTATTCATATTAAAAACCTGACTTTCAAATAAGATTTTATCATTTGCTAAAGAAAGTTTTAAAGTGTTATTCAAAGAAATTCCAAGAAAGTTCGTGCGTTGCTCAAAGGGAGGATTTCTGCAGGAATTGCTGTTGTTGCAAGGCTTCAATTAAGGCACGTAAAAGCTGATCTTTTTCTACATCATTTGAAGCATATATTGTGTTTTAATGGATCTGCTTGCCTGTATGTTATGAATACATTTACAATTCATGTTTGAAATGATTTAGACATGATAAGGAAGGAAAGATGGGTTCGAAAATGATGTTTTGATGTTTATGATGCTTCCAGTATGTTTTTCAGAAAGTTTATGAAGTTTGATATGTACTGAGGATTCGAATTTATTTCCAGAAATGCTATGAAAGTTCTTCTTACAGTAGCTTTAATATTAGAATTTGATAACTGTGTAATTGGTAGTTGCTGGTTGAATCATTGGTATGGTTTGATAGGCAACAACTGATAACATCGTTGTTGTTTTGATATTACAATTGTCGAGTTATGTATCCAGCAGCTGTATCTACTTGTTAAGATTCAGCAGCTGTATGGTTATAGCGTTTACGAATGTTCTTCCTGTAGTTGTAATGTCGAAATTTGATGATTTCGTAATCAGTAGTTGCTAGTTGAATCAGTACAAAGTCTGGTTAATAGGCGACGGCTGGTAGCGAAATAATTGTTTAGTATTGAAAGCGCCTTCGTAAATTTCAGCAGATGCACTGTTCATCAGCAGATGCGTCTTTCTTTATTAATATCAGCAGTTGTTTTCCTTTGATTAGGAATCAGCAGCTGCATTGTGATTTTGAATTCAGCAGCTGTATTTCCTTTGTTAGAATTCAGCAGTTGCTTTATTCATTTTAAGTACTGTTCATTTCAGCTGGTATTAGTCTTGCGACTGGTACTATTCATTTATATACACGTGTTAGCGCTTTTTCTTGCAGCTGATCGATTAGCGTATTCCTTGCGACTGATTGACGCGCTAACGACGTCGTTCCTTTAAGTCATAATAAGATCAGCAGGTAGTCTTGTTATTTCATCTGCTGATCACTCCAACGACATCGTTTCACTTTATATTTATTTAAAAGATCTCGCGACTGGATTCTAGTCTCGCGACTGGATTCTTATCTTGCGACTGGTTCCTATTCGTTGCGAGTGGTACTATTCATTTCAGCAGGTATTAGTCTTGCGACTGGTACTATTCATTTCAGCTGGTATTAGTCTTGCGACTGGTACTATTCCTTGCGACTGGTTTTCTTTCAACCAGTTTCATTTTAACGATATGTTTCCAAAGTCGAATTCGATACTCAGTAAAGTTTTAAAATGGGAAGCAAATGTTTAAAATGATGGAACCCGATGATTTACAGGAATGTTTAAAGAAAGGATTGTTAAGGAAGAAAAGATTATTTCATCTGCTGATCACTCTAACGACATCGTTTCACTTTATATTTATTTAAAAGATCTCGCGACTGGATTCTTGTCTTGCGACTGGTTTCTATTTGTTGCGACTAGTACTATTCATTTTAGCAGGCATTAGTCTTGCGACTGGTACTATTCATTTCAGCAGGTATTAGTCTTGCGACTGGTACTATTTCTTGCGTCTGGTTTCTTTCAACCAGTTCCATTTTAACGATATGTTTCCAAAGTCGAATTCGATACTCAGTAAAGTTTTAAAATGGTAAGCAAATGTTTAAAATGATGGAACCCGATGATTTACAGGAATGTTTAAAGAAAAGATTGTTAAGGAACAAAAGATATTTTAGATTATGGCATAGATAGTTACGGTCACCAAGGAGAAGGGTGAGCAGTTGTCGAAGATGTCGACTGCCCTTTCATATGAGCTATATGCTAAAACTGATATCGGGAGTCATTTTGATAAGTGCAAATTGGACCACATAGAACTTATATGCCATGATCAACTGAAAATGAAATTGAAAGAAATGAGAAGCTGGGCTATCATCCCCTGTTTCTGCCATTGAATGTTTACTGAAATGTTTACGAAAATGACATTGTATATTGAAGTTCCTTAACATATGCATTGTACAGATGTCTGCCTGCGTTTTATGAAATTGTTACTACTCAGATTTTACTTGCTGAGCCTTTAGGCTCACTAGCTTTTAAAATGGTGCAGGTACGAAAACTGGTGGAGGAACAGCAGGTGAAACTTGAAATCAGCAGATGGGTGGCGTTGTGTTTATCCAAGGCCTACGTTTTCCGTGTCTAAGTTGTATCGTTTTGATTAAGTTGTACTGTATTAAATCAGTAGCAATGGTTGTATATTTACATAGAATATCAGCTGTTGTAAACCGCAATTGCAAAGTTATATGAAATACTCTGTTTTCCGCAATTGTTTTAGCAGTAGCGCGCGAACTTAAGTACCTGCTGATCTTCGAATTTGTCTTCTGTTTTGTTTCCTTTTAGTTATAAGAAATGCAGCTTATAACAAATTATCTTTTAGCCCTTCTTTTATTCGAAAATTTTTATTTACCCAATTCTCGTGGCCCCGTTGGGTTCGGGCGTCATACGTGAATATATATTTAATTATATATGTAGTATGTTATGTATAATAATGTTTTAAATGAAGGAAATTAAATATATATTTACGGGCTAAACTTTTAAATTATATGATTTTACGAAATGCAAGCATCATGAACGTTTTACGAAACGATGAAGGCATGTCCTTTTAAAAGAAAACCCGAGGAATTGAAGTGACTTGTGGCAAGTTTACGATGGGAGCTAGCCGGGTAGCCGGGCCCGAAGATACCCTGTGTTAATGTATTACGAGCTTATGGATCCGTGTGATCACGACATGGTGAAGTGGCAAGCATAGAGGTGTGTGGGATCCCGAGGTAAGATCGGGTGAACCGCACCACCACGTACGTTGGTTCGTTCCACTGATCAGTCATACAACCGCTCACATTTCACAGATACGACTCATACGTTATGTTATGCCTTAATATATATATATATATTTTATGATTATGATACGTTACGACCGATGACGAACCATGTATTACGACCATTCACACATGTATGATTTAATGTTATTTCAGTACACGTATGTGCTTGCATGTGGCCTTATTAGTATGTACCTTGTTGTTTTATCTACGAAATCTGATATGGTTTCTGCAGAATTTCAGCGAGAGAGCTTTTTGCTTTTCTTACAGAGAAATTTCGAAAATGAGTGTGAGAAATTCTGAGGTTTCTGTCTGTTATGTATAGATGTCGAGGTGGGGAGGCAAAATGTCTGTTATTAAGGCCATAAATCCCTGATTTCATGGCCATTAAAATGGCTGTTACGAGAGCAATTGTTGTAGGCATTGATTTGGGTCTCTTAATTGGCCATTAATCCCTCAAATTTGGAAGTTACAATTGCGAAATTTGCAATCCGAGCTTTATATCTCACTATTTCATTTTTCTCATTTTATTTTCGAACACAAATCCATTTGTATTAAACAGGATTTACACCTTCGGGTGTAAGGACTATAGGTTCAAAAACATTATGTTTATTTAACGAATCTAACTCCACCTGAATGGCGTATTTCCGTTTCATTAGTCCCGTCAATTTTTACATTCACCAAAAGATTTTGGCTCATGATCTTCATTCTCATTTATGATGTCAAATGCCACATTGTAAGAAAATATATCATCAATGTCTTTCATATCATTTCGGTTCCATATTTCTCCAGTATTAATATAATTGATAGAGATTTCATGATTCTCATCATTTTGTGGTTTCAACAGAACATTTTCATCATCATGTGTTTATGTTGGAACATCATTCACGATTTCATGATCATCGTGTTTCTCTATTCAATTTCTTTTTCGAGGATTTTTATCCTTGGAACCAATTGGCCTTCCACGCTTCAGGCGTGTTATGATATCATGAACGTCTTTGTTCTCAATTTGTTAATTTAGAATTTAAATTCTAGCACGAGCATTTATAGCATGTATATGCGATTTCGTTACTCCTTTTGTGTCTACAAATGAATCTCACATTTGATTTGCTATCCGTTGCAAATGCACAATTTGCTGTACTTCTTCGTCACATTGTTTATTTCTGAGATCCAGTTATAACAATGATTTTACATACCATGTAATCTCTTTTTCGCTATATTTCTTTTCTCCCCCTAATATTGGGAAAATATTCTCATCAAAGTGACAATCAGCAAAACGTGCGGTGAACACGTCGCCTGTCTGAGGTTCAAGATATCGAATGATTGATGGACTATCATAACCAACATAAATTAAATTCTTTTTTAAGGTCCCATTTTTGTTCATTTAGGCGGTGCAATAGGTATATATACCGCGAATCCAAATATTCTGAGATGAGAAATATCTGGTTATTTACCAAATGCAAGCTGCAATTTTGAGTATTTATGATATGCACTTGGTCTGTGCGAATTAATGTAGCAGCATGTGAAATTGCATGTTTCCATAAAGAAATAGGGAGTTTTGTTTTCATAATCATTGGTCTAGCAATCAATTTTAAACGTTTAATCAATGATTCAGCTAAATTGTTTTGTGTATGTACATGAGCCACATGATCCTCAACAGTAATTCCCACCGACATGCAATAATCATTGAAAGTTTTTGAAGTAAATTCACCAACGTTATCGAGTCTAATATTCTTGATTGTATAATCAGGAAATTGAGCTCGTAATTTATTATTTGAGCAAGTAATCTTGTAAAAGCCATATTTCGAGTTGATAATAAAGATAATGTGACCATCTGCTGGAGGCATCTATCAATACCATAAAATATCGAAATGGTCCACATGGTGGATGAATTGGCCCACAAATATCACCCTGAATACATTCAAAATATGAGTGATTCAGTTTTTATCTTGGCTAGTGATGACCTTATAATAAGTGAATGGACATGTGTATTTTCTATAATTATTCGCATCATTATTGAACTAGGATGTCCCAATTGATCACGTCAAGTTGTTAATATTTGCGAATTTTGAACTACCATGTTTGATTCGATTGGTCTTATATGCATATAATGCAATCCAGCAGGGAGCATTGATAGTTTCTCAACTACATATTTCTTTACTGACTTATATGTGGTAAGACACGTATTTTTCTCATTTCCTTCAGTCATTAACAGAGTATCATACCAATGGGAATATATATCATTAAAACTCGACAAATTCCTTTTCTATTGTGATGAAAACATAACATCAGTTATCAAAAATTTTGTACCATTAGATAGCAAAAACTAAGCTTTACCACAATCTTCAAACAAACCTACAGGACCCGATATAGTATTTATCATTGTTTTTGTTGGTTTTATTTCCAAGAAATATCTTTTATCTCGGAGAATAATATGTTTATACCACTATCAGGTATGCAAACTTCCATGGGATTATTTGATTGCATAGCTTTATTCCTAGCATTTTTCAGATTAAACAATAAAACATAATTTAACATATGCAATTAGAAAACATAAAACATATAATAAATATCATCATAAAAATATATATGAAAATTGTTACATTTACGTCCCACCATTGAACTGATCATTTTCAGAGAAATCAATTAGAAAATTTGCAGCATCAAAATGAGTCGAATCACTCAAGCGTCATTGTGTTAAGTGAAATTGGTCTATTTTTCTTGCCCTTTAGTGATTATTTATATAGCTTACAAAGATGCTCCGGGGCTCGACAAATACGAGACCAATGACCTTTAGTGCCACATCTAAAACAAGAACTTTCGAATCTTTTTGAGTGATTTTCATTTGTAATCGTGTTTTCATGTTGCCTCTTCGATGGGTGGTTCGTGGCTTCTGTGAGGAATCCGACTTTTAGTTTGTGATTAATCGAATTGATTTGGGATTTATCGCATGAATTTTGAAGGTTTTGCGCGTGAAATCTGATTCCCCATTGTAATTCAGACGTTGCGCTATTGTTTAGACACCAGTCGTAGCGAATTTAGGAAGTCAACGCGTTCAACGGTACTGTAGCTCTCAGCTGGTGGATTTTGAATCAGTTGAGATGACGTAGGCGTGACGCGTTGTTATCTGCTGGCAGTAGTTGCGCTTAGAATGGTTGCTTCTGGCAGCAGGCGCGCAAATACGAGAATGATGAGAAGCGACGTCGTTTGAATAATTTGAAACACTGCGTTTTGATTATTGCGACTGGGTGACCAGTTGTTGGCAGCAATGCTTACGTAACCATTACGGCGTCGTTTAGATTAGTTGACGCGTCGTCGTTTTGTGTAATTTCGCGAGATCAGTCGGTGATGGGTTTTTGAAGAGATCTGTTACCAGCTTTTGGTTGCTTCACAAGAGATATCTGTTGTCAGCTGATGAAGCTCTGCGACGTCGTTTGAGTTAGTTGGAACGATGTCGTTTTGATGTTCCTTTGAGAATGTATCGACTAGTGGTTGCTGCTGGTTTTATCGAAAGAAAGAGATGGTATCTGCTGTAAGATATCTACTGTTCACGTCGACTGAATATTTTGGGATCAGCAGCTGTTGGATTTGAGGGCTATATATATATGTATAGGCGAGGGTGATCGACACTTAGAAAGATTCTGGACCCGATATTTCTTATCTCCTTTCCCAAACCCTCGAATAGCTATTGTTCACCGTGACATATATTCCGTCAATTGCCGCCGTTCTCCGCCGATGATTTGAGTGATTTTGGTGGAGCTGGATTCGTTGTGAGTTGCTCTTTCGATTGCTACCCATTTGAAGCTCTGAATCAACGTTGGAGAAGAAGTGCGAAGTTTCCGTGTCCTCGTACAGAGAAATTCGTTGGTTCTTCTGCTGGTTTGAGTTTCTGGGTGAGCATCTCTTGTTATTTCTAGCTTCGGTAGACTTGTAGAACTAGAGCAAGGTTCTGACCGTAGGATATGATGCTTAGAAGTTTAGATTTGAACTAGAATTAAGCTTATATGTGAGGCGCTGTGACAGATTTGAGTTCGCATGAGGTATCTGCTGGGATTTTCGAAAGCAGGAAGAAGCTGAGTTGCTTCAGTTGTTGTACCGTGCCTTTGCAAGAATCTGTTGAGGTAGAATTCAGTCTTTGAAGGTACGATTGAGCGTGATTTAACATCTTCGGGCATAATCTGCGAGTATCTGAGCCTTGAGTCTGGCTTATGTGAATCTGAGAATTATGTGAACTGCCTGAATTACTGAATTGTATGCGCTGTTTACATATTTTATGCATGTAGAAATCAGATATGAATTTCTTGGCATTCATGCATACATATTGAGCCAGATTGATCGATTGATGACCCGAGATTAGAGCCACGTAGTGATTGGGCGACTGATGTGTTTGCCTGAATAGTCCAACGCTATTATCGTTGTGGTGAGCGACTGACTTGTCGTTTCGAAATACCACCGAGCTGTGATGGCTGACGGGCCGCAATATCACGGACCGATGATTTTCAACGGTTGACTTGCTGTGCGTGGTATAGAGGCTCGACTGATTTGATTTTCCAGTTGACTTACTGGTCTTGATACCCGATTTCCTTGGCAGCCTCATGCATCTCATGACTTTTGATACTGCATGTTTATGAGTTGCTGTTTATTTAGAGCTCTTCGTACTGAGACTTGACCTCGTATTTGTTTTCCTGCTTTGTGTTGTTTGGGTCTGTGTTACCCATTTACAGGATCTTCAGGTAACCAAGCTGGACAGAGTGGAGGTTCAGCTGGTTGATCCCCGTTTCCTTGAGTCCCAGTCTATTTTTATTATGTATTGAACCGGGGGATGCCCCGTGTTTCTATGTATTTGGGGATCTGTTTGATTTGAGATTTCTTGTTACCTGTTTTGTATGAGTTTGAGTTAACTCATATTTTGAGTATTGATATTTTGAATGTATGTTTTAAGTTCAGGCCTAAATTATTTCAAAAAAATTTTTAAGCCTGATTTTACGCTTCCGTGATTATTTGCTTAATTGCGCTATTATCTTTGAGTAATTAGCACGGGGCCTGATATTTTTGGTATCAGAGCTTAAACTGGGATGAACTCGATTTCCTTTGATCAAACTCGAGTCTAGGCACAGAGTTTTGATTTGATTTTTGATTGAGTCTGTGACTTACGTGATCTTTTATCTGTCTGTCTGGTTGTTATATCTGCTTTGAGATCTTACCTCTAGACTTGTTTAGATGCCATTGAGAAGAGGAAGAGGTAGGACGACTAGACGTACTGTGGAGGAGTCTAGGGCTGGCAGTGATGATGACTTTCAGCAGGTTGAGAATGTTACTAGACAGATAGGTGAGATGGAACTAGTCCTAGCACGATTTCAGCGGACGAACCCTCCGACGTTCTCTGCTGCCGAGGGTGGTGCGATGGCTGAGGCTTGGTTAGTTCAGATGGAGGAGTTGTTCGATACACTATAGTACGCTCCCGAGAAGAGACTGAAGCTGGCAGTGTTTCAGCTGAGAGATGTTGCGCAGCGCTGGTGGAGGGGTACTTCTCGTATCCTTCGTGATAGTGGGGCTGTAATCACCTGGGAGAGCTTCTGTGAGGCGTTCAGACAGGAGTATACCCCGGATTCCTACTACAACAGCCGGGAGCGAGAGTTTGACAACTTGAGGCAGGGAAATTTGCGAGTGGCTGAGTATGCCCGACAGTTTTCTGCACTTTTGATGTATGTACCACACGTTGCCAACCAGGAGAGAACGAAGAGGAACAAGTTTCTGAAGGGCTTGAGGCCTGATTTGTATCGGATGGTTCTGTCTGGTTCACCTGCGACCTATATTGAGGCAGTGAACCGAGCAGTGGACATTGAGGAGAGTCTGTTGGAGGTGGATGCTCCGACTCAGCCGACTACTGGACGCACCTATCAGCCTGTTCAGGATGCGTCGCAATCTTTTTATTCTCCTTAGGGGTCGTAGAAGCAGCAGCAGTCGAGTCGCCAACAGTTTAGACCTCGGGGAAAGCAATTCAAGAAGAAGGGCAACTCGAGTTCCTCTGGTTTCGTGATCTCTGGTTCTGGAAGTGGTTCAGGTAGTGGTTCTGACAGAGGATTTTGTGGTCAGTACGGAGGGAGGCATCCGACTTCGCAGTATCGTGGTGTTCAGGGAACTTGCAATAACTGTGGACAGCCTGGACATTTTCGGAGAGCATGTCCATTGTTGAGGGGACAGACTTCGGTTCCTTCACAGCAGGGTTCGGCTGGTGGTTCTTCACAGAGACCGCAGTTTCCTATTCCGACTCAGCGATCTGGATTTCAGCCTAGTGGACCGTCTAGGTTTGGAGCACCTCAGAGACCTCAGTTCCAGACTCCCCAGCAGCCTCAGGCGAACGCTTTGACTAGAGAGCAGGCTGAGGAGACACCTGGCATGGTGATTGGAGGTACATGCTTTACTTTCGATTTTCCTGTGAAAGTTTTATTTGACACTGGTGCATCACACTCTTTTATTTCTGAGATGTTTGTATTTGAGCATGGGTTGAGTTCTTCCCCATTGTGTGATGTTGTTTCCGTGTCTACCCCTGCTGGTATGAGTCTGTGGTCTCGAGAGGTGGGTGGTTGATTGTCTGATTAGGTTCAATGAACATGTGTTGGTGTCCAATCTGATTATTTCTTTTATTTCTGAGATGTTTGTATTTGAGCATGGGTTGAGTTCTTCCCCATTGTGTGATGTTGTTTCCGTGTCTACCCTGCTGGTATGAGTCTGTGGTCTCGAGAGGTGGTGGTTGATTGTCTGATTAGGTTCAATGAACATGTGTTGGTGTCCAATCTGATTATTTTGGGAATTAGAGATTTCGATTGCATCTTGGGGATGGATGTGTTATCTAGCTATAAGGCTACAGTCGATTGTTTTCATGGTGTGGTGAGATTTCGCCCTGACTTGGGAGAGAAGTGGGATTTCTACGGTGCTGATTCGCGCTCGAAGATTCCACCAGTTTCTGCCATGAAGATGTTTAGCCTGCTATCGCTAGGTAATGCGGGATTCATGATCTACGCGCTTGACAGTTCCCAAGAGCCGCGATTGAAGTTGAGTGATATTCCGGTCGTTCGAAAGTTTCCCGACGTGTTCCCAGATGAGATTCCTGGATTCCCTTCGAGACGTGAGATCGACTTCAGCATCGAGTTGGTGCCCGGTACTACCCCGATTTCTAGAGCTCCTTACCGGTTGGCGCCAACGAAGTTGAAAGAGCTGAAGGATCAGTTGAGAGATCTCCTGGAGAAAGGCTTCATCAGACCGAGTATGTCGCCATGGGGAGATCCGATTCTTTTTGTGAAGAAGAAGGATGGATCTATGAGGATGTGTGTGGATTTTCTACAGTTGAATTAAACGACGGTGAAGAACAAGTATCCTTTGCCGAGGATTGATGACTTGTTCGATCAGTTGCAGGGATCGGTCGTTTACTCGAAGATTGATTTGTGCTCTGGTTATCACCAGTTTCGGATTAGAGATGCTGACGCGAAGACAGCTTTTCGGACTCGATATGGGCATTATGAGTTTCTTGTCATGCCGTTTGGATTGACTAATGCCCCAGCTGTGTTCATGGATTTGATGAATCGCGTCTTCAGTGAGTACATCGATCGGTTCGTTATCGTCTTCATAGATGACATCCTGGTGTATTCGAGGAGCTTGAGAGAGCATAAGAAGCATCTAAGACTGGTGTTGCAGAGATTGAGAGACTCGCAACTTTATGCCAAGTTCAGCAAGTGTGAATTTTGGCTTGATCGAATTATCTTTTTGGGTCATGTGATTTTGGCGCAAGGGATTTCCGTGGATCCGAGTAAGGTCGAAGCAGTTCTTAACTGAGAGAGACCTAGAAACGTTTCCGAGATCCATAGTTTCTTGGGATTGGCTGGCTATTACAGGCGTTTCATCGAGAAGTTCTCTTCGATAGCCAAGCCTCTGACTCAATTGACTCAGAAAGATTGGAAGTTTTTTTGGACTGACGAGTGCGAGTACAGTTTTCAGACGTTGAAGGAGAAGTTGACTACTGCTCTTGTTTTGGCTCTACCGTCTGGATCTGGAGGATTCGTTGTGTGCTCCGATGCTTCTCTCAAAGGTTTGGGATGTGTTCTGATGTAGAACGGGTACGTGATTGCCTATGCGTCTCGACAGTTGAAGCCTCACGAGACGAGGTACCATGTTCATGATTTGGAATTGGCTGCGATAGTGTTTGCCTTGAAGATTTGGCGACATTCTGTATGGTGAAGAGTTTGTGGTGTACACCGACCACAAGAGCCTGAAGTATATCTTCACGCAGTCTGATTTGAACATGAGGCAGCGTTGATGGATGGAATTTCTCAAGGACTTTAACTGTGAGATTCAGTATCAGCCTGGGCGGATGAACTCGGTTGTCGATGCCTTGAGTAGGAAAACCCAGCCTGTGATGCTTTCTTCTTTGAGAGTCTCTAAAGTCTACGAGCATTTGAGTACTTCTGGTTGGCGTTTCCAGCCAGATGATCAGTGTTTCATGGTTTCTTCGATTCAGGTAGAACCGCAGATTGTGAATGACATCAGGGAAGCGCAGAGGACTGATCCGTACATTCATGAGTTGAAGATTAGAGCCCGAAGTGGTCAGTCTGATGATTTCTCTGTTTCTTCCGATGGATGTCTGAGATATAGAGGAAGATTAGTGATTCCGAACCTAATTGATTTGAAGGAGACCCTTCTGAATGAAGCGCATTGTAGTCAGTACAGTGTGCATCCGGGCGAGAGAAAGATGTACCAGGCCTTGAAGTCTCACTACTGGTGGCAGGTATGAAGAGCGACATTTCGGCTTTTGTTGCTAAATGTCTGAATTGCTAGCAGGTCAAGACTGAGAGGATGAGACCTGGTGGATTGCTACAGAGTTTGGAGGTGCCCCAATGGAATTGGGAGCACATCGCCATGGATTTTGTGACTCATTTACCTCGGTCGGGTAGGGGATGCGATGCAATTTGGGTGGTGATTGATAGACTTTCGAAGTCAGCCCATTTCATTCCCTATGACGTGAGGTGTTCGATGAAGAAAATGGCGAAGCTGTATGGGTGTGATTGATAGACTTTCGAAGTCAGCCCATTTCATTCCCTATGACGTGAGGTGTTCGATGAAGAAAATGGCGAAGCTGTATATCGACCATGTGGTTAGATTGCATGGAGTTCCTGTTTCGATAGTGTCCGATAGAGATCCAATATTCACTTACCGATTTTGGAAGAGTCTGCAAGTAGCGATGAGTTCGAGATTGGCTATGAGTACACCCTATCACCCACAGACAGATGGTCAGTCTGAGCGGACTATTCAGACTTTAGAGGATATGCTGTGTGCAGTAGTGATGGATTTCAGTGGTGACTGGCAGGATTCGCTATCCTTGGTTGAGTTTTCGTATAACAACAACTACAAAGTGACTATCGGAATGGCTCCATTTGAGGCGTTGTATGGTCGAAAATGCAGATCTCCGATTTGTTGGGAAGAAGTTGGTGAGAGACAGCTTTCTACCCCTGAGTTTGTGCAGCATATGAAAAATCAGATTGATTTGATCCGAAGTAGAATGAAAGCTGCACAAGATAGATTCACTAGCTATGCTAAACGAAGACTTCGACCGTTAGAATTTGAGGTTGGCGATCGAGTATTTCTCAAAGTTTCTCCTTTCAAGAGCGTGATGCGCTTCAGATTTAAAGGCAAATTAGCTCCTAAATTCGTTGGTCCCTTTGAGATTATCGAGCGGATTGGACAGTTGGCTTATCGATTGAGACTGCCTGACGAATTGGCAGCGATGCATGATTCTTTCATGTGTCAATGTTGAGGAAATATGAGCCAGATCCATTCCATGTGTTGAGAACCGACGAAGTTGAGCTGGATTCTGCCTTGAGTTATGTTGAATATCCAGTTCAGATTCTGGATAGGAAGGATAAGCAGCTGAGGAACAAAGTAGTTCCGTTGGTGATGGTCCAATGGAGCAAGCATGGCAAAGAAGAAGCAACTTGGGAACTGGAAGAGAAGATGCAGCGCGAGCGGCCGCATCTGTTTGAGTAGATGTTGAATTAGGTTTTGGTTTCTGGTTATGTTCTTCCCTAGTTTTCGTTTGTTGATTGCCCAGTTATCTTGAACTCTTGGGTTTGAATTAAATGAATTTCTGTTTCGTATTCTGATTGTTTGATTGATTTTTCCCTGAGTTTGCCTTGATTTCGAGGACGAAATCTCTTAAGGTGGGGAGAATGTGAGGAATCAGACTTTTAGTTTGTGATTAATCGAATTGATTTGGGATTTATCGCATGAATTTTGAAGGTTTTGCGCGTGAAATCTAATTCCCCATTGTAATTCAGACGTTGCGCTATTGTTTAGACACCGGTCGTAGCGAATTTAGGAAGTTAACGCGGGTCAACGGCACTGTAGCTCTCAGCTGATGGATTTTGAATCAGTAGAGATGACGTAGGCGTGACGCGTTGTTATCTGCTGGCAGTTGATTTCGAGGACGAAATCTCTTAAGGTGGGGAGAATGTGAGGAATCAGACTTTTAGTTTGTGATTAATCGAATTGATTTGGGATTTATCGCATGAATTTTGAAGGTTTTGCGCGTGAAATCTAATTCCCCATTGTAATTCAGACGTTGCGCTATTGTTTAGACACCGGTCGTAGCGAATTTAGGAAGTTAACGCGGGTCAACGGCACTGTAGCTCTCAGCTGATGGATTTTGAATCAGTAGAGATGACGTAGGCGTGACGCGTTGTTATCTGCTGGCAGTAGTTGCGCTTAGAATGGTTGCTGCTGGCAGCAGGCGCACAAATACGAGAATGATGAGAAGCGACGTCGTTTGAATAAGTTGAATGCTGCTTTTTGATTATTGCGACTGGGTGACCAGCTGTTGGCAGCAATGCTTACGTAACCATTACGGCGTCGTTTAGATTAGTTGACGTGTCGTCGTTTTGTGTAATTTCGCGAGATCAGCCGCTGATGGGTTTTTGAAGAGATCTGTTACCAGCTTTTGGTTGCTTCATAAGAGATATCTGTTGTCAGCTGGTGAAACTCTGCGACGTCGTTTGAGTTAGTTGGAACGGTGTCGTTTTGATGTTCCTTTGAGAATGTATCGACTGGTGGTTGCTGCTGGTTTTATCGAAAGAAAGAGATGGTATCTGCTGTAAGATATCTACTGTTCACGTCGACTGAATATTTTGGGATCAGCAGTTGTTGGATTTGAGGGCTATATATATATGTATAGGCGAGGGTGATCGACACTTAGAAAGATTCTGGACCCGATATTTCTTATCTCCTTTCCCAAACCCTCGAATAGCTACTGTTCACCGTGACATATATTCCGTCAATTGCCGCCGTTCTTCGCCGATGATTTGAGTGATTTTGGTGGCGCTGGATTCGTTGTGAGTTGCTCTTTCGATTGCTACCCATTTGAAGCCCTGAATCAACGTTGGAGAAGAAGTGCGAAGTTGCCGTGTCCTCGTACAGAGAAATTCGTTGGTTCTTCTACTGGTTTGCGTTTCTGGGTGAGCATCTCTTGTTATTTCTAGCTTCAGTAGACTTGTAGAACTAGAGCAAGGTTCTGACCGTAGGATATGATGCTTAGAAGTTTAGATTTGAACTAGAATTAAGCTTATATGTGAGGCGCTGTGATAGATTTGAGTTCGCAGGAGGTATCTGCTGGGAATTTCGAAAGCAGGAAGAAGCTGAGTTGCTTCAGTTGTTGTACCGTGCCTTTGCAAGAATCTGTTGAGGTAGAATTCAGTCTTTGAAGGTACGATTGAGCGTGATTTAACAGCTTCGTGCATAATCTGCGAGTATCTGAGCCTTGAGTGTGGCTTATGTGAATCTGTGAATTATGTGAACTGCCTGAATTACTGAATTGTATGCGCTGTTTACATATTTTATGCATGTAGAAATCAGATATGAATTTCTTGGCATTCATGCATACATATTGAGACAGATTGATCGATTGATGACCCGAGATTAGAGCCACGTTGTGACTGGGCGACTGATGTGTTTGCCTGAATAGTCCAACGCTATCATCGGAGTGGTGAGCGACTGACTTGTCGTTTCGGAATACCACCGAGCTGTGATGGCTGACGGGCCGGAATATCACGGACCGATGATTTCCACCGGCTGACTTGTTGTGCGTGGTATAGAGGCTCGACTGATTTGATTTGCCAGTTGACTTACTGGTCTTGATACCCGATTTCCTTGGCAGCCTCATGCATCTCATGACTTTTGATACTGCATGTTTATGAGTTGCTGTTTATTTAGAGCTCTTCGTACTGAGGCTTGACCTCGTATTTGTTTTCCTGCTTTGTGTTTTTTGGGTCTGTGTTACCCATTTACAGGATCTTCAGGTAACCAAGCTGGACAGAGTGGAGGTTCAGCTGGTCGATCCCCGTTTCCTTGAGTCCCAGTCTATTTTTATTATGTATTGAACCGGGGGATGCCCCGTGTTTCTATGTATTTGGGGATCTGTTTGATTTGAGATTTTTTGTTACCTGTTTTGTATGAGTTTTAGTTAACTCATATTTTGAGTATTGATATTTTGAAAGTATATTTTAAGTTCAGGCCTAAATTATTTCAAAAAAATTTTTAAGCCCGATTTTACGCTTCCGTGATTATTTGCTTAATTGTGCTATTATCTTTGAGTAATTAGCACGGGGCCTGACAGCTTCCTTTTTAGAGGAGTTATTGAAGTAACTACCTCTTGTGTTTTCAAATCCACGACCGCGTCCACGACCATAGTTATTTCTATGTCCATGTCCACGACCCCGAACCCTAGACCTCTGGCACGACCAAAATCTTGTCCACGACTTTGATTTTGGTTCCGTTCATTCTGACTTATGACATTTATTTCAGGAAATGACGTTGATCCAGTAGGTCGGGATTGATGATTTGTCATTAGTAGCTCGTTGTTCTTTTCCGCCACAAGAAGACATGCGATAAGTTCAGAATATCTCGCAAATCCATGTACTCTAAATTGTTGTTGTAGAGTTATATTTGATGCGTGAAAAGTGGAAAATATTTTTTCAAGAATTCTGATTCTGTGACCTCATGTCAACAAAATTTCAGTTGCGAGACTATTAGGTACATTGCCGAGTTATAATCGCTAACCTTCTTAAAGTCTTGGAATCTTAATGAATTCCATTCATCACACGCGATCGGAAGTATAACTTTCCTTATTTGTTAAATCGTTCTTTTAATCCTTACATAAAGCCATGTGATTCTGTTAGGATCGTTTTTACGGGGGTGTCCGTGAGCTCTGCCTCAACTCACGTTGGCTCTCACACAGCCAAAGACACTGAACCCTCAAGTTGCGTACATTTTAAAATATGGTTTGAAAGAAAAGCAGTATGCAACAGCAGCCATATCGCACCTAAACCGGTACCTGCGAGCTGGTTGCACGATCTGGTCTGTTAAATCTCGAGTTACAATAGCTCATGTTCTTGAAATGTTTTGAGCATCGAAAAACAGATTGGGTAGGAAATAAATTCATGCGGAAAAAACCCAAACTGAACTCTGAAAATTGAAAGCTAAATAAACAGGTTTTAAACAAATGTATGCAGATGTAAATGCAGTAAACAGTAAAGAAAATACGCTACAATTTGTTTATGGAAGTTCCGAACTTGAATCTCCTACATCTCCCCTTCTTCCGCTATTGGGATGGATCCACTAGAAGACTTTGATTGCAGCGACCCTCGCTACAACCCACTCCTACGACCAGCAGCTGCAAGAACTCCTAGCAACCACCACTGAACACCAGCCCGTAAGCTGCGTGCGTCTAACTCACTTCTTTACGGCCTCAGTGAGAAATGCTACAGACACTTCTTTAACGTCTCAGTGCGAAAAAAGACTAGACTTGTTTAACATTTCTGTCCAAAGACTACAATTATTTTGTGTTTGATTCACTCAGCTATTCTATTCAGCTTATCTCTGTGTGTGAGAATTTACAGTGTAAGCTCACTCTCTCTTTTGTTTCTCACACACTGGGAAGTGTTTTTTCAAAGCTGATAACTCGTTGTCTTCCCTGATGTGCAGTCGATGAATATCTAATTGAAGCTCTTTGGCAGTGCACCAGCTCACACCTGGGCACTGGACCAGCTTGAACACCTGCTGCCACCTAGGTGTTCAAGCCCTTGGCTGCACAACCTTAGCCCTTTGTTTTGTGCCTTACTGCACTTGTATATCTTTTTCGCTCATCTCTTGCTTCTCCTGCACTGTTCAATGTCTTTTTCAATATTTGTAGTCTCTCTGCAATTCTATCAGTTGGACACAAAGATGTAGCCGTTGTAAAGACTTCTGAAAAGTTCCGACATTGTTGTACCTTGTGTCATTTGTCATTTAATGCGTTGCAGGCTTTGTTGACTCTGAGCTCTCTTTTCATTGACTGCGTTGCACCCATTGCTGACTTCGAGCTCTGTGAACATCGTACCTGATATTTGACAACACAACAAATCAGTTTGAACTCAATTAAACCAACCTCCAAATAATTTGTTCAAACTGCTTTGCTCTAAGCTGATATGTTTGTTACTCTGAGCTGATCGGTTATCTGAGCTGGTTGCTTATTCATCTGTACTGTTCTTATTCACTACTGCTCTAAACAGCTCCGCTCTTTGTTCCGAGCTGCTCTTCGCTACAATGTTCTGTACATCAATGCTTGATCTGAACCTGCTTTTGCTCCAAGCTGGTGAACCAGCTTGGGTGATCTCTGCGATCTGGTTTGTCCTCTGCTGACCAGCTCGGACTTTCCCTCACTATTCCAGCTTGGATGTCTTCTACTGTACCAGCTCGGACATCCCCTCACTGTTCCATCTTAGACATTTTCTTAATATGCTCTTGGTTCGATCTGCTATCAGCTCGAATTCAATCTGCTACAGTGCTTTGTTCTTCACGACGCTCTTTGTACAATTATCTTCTTCCAGCTCGCGTCTCTACCAGTTCGCTTCCGATCTGGTTCATGCGCACTTAGTAAAACTGTTAGTAAAATAACAACAGGTTTTTTGTTAAAAAAATTAAGATTCTGATCTGTAAACACAGATCCAACAGATTCTTTTCCGTGAGGTATTCACATTTCAACCCCTCATCAAGATGTCGTCGTATGAATATCATAACTTTTGCCTTCTCTTGTGATGACAAGGCATTATGCATTATTTTTAATGGTCTCACTGAGACCTAATGATTCAAGATGCATTTCGACATCTAGAGTCCATGACATATAATTTTTTCCAGTAATGTTAATAGCAACAAATTCGAGCTTCACCAAATTCGACATGGTGATGCTTTGTAATAAAATACATGTTATTAGTCAAGATTCATTAGTATGACAATGAAAAATAATGGATAAACTAGCAATACAAGCATGATTCGAAACAACGAATAAGTGCGAGCAAATACTCGCCGATAAATACAAGACTAGTGAGTACAATAATAAAAAATAATTATAAAAATTATACTTGGATGAATCATCATCATCTTCTTCTTTTTGTAATTAGAGAAATAAAATTTGTGAAGAAAAATTTGATATAGAAGAAGTAATAGTTGGGTGAATTAATGTTTTAGAGACCATCATATTATTTCTATATAATTTTCTTAATTTAGAGGGAATTAAATTAGGAGAGAATTTGTATCTTTTTATGTGTATTTACAATGAAGATTATAAACCTATTTATAGGTAAATGAAATGATTAAAATAATATAAAGATCTAATCACTTCATTTAATATTTAGACATTCAGCACTAATAACTAATATTAACCATCTAATTTATTTAATTATTTCATAATTAATATGTGGTATTTCATAATTGATGATATACATAGAACGAACATGATATTTATATTTATATATCTTTTATATCAATTATGTGACATTCTACTATTTATTTGTACAGCAATTTACATGACTACTCTGGCAGAACCAGAATACGAGGATTGTCGAAATTTAACTCACTGGTATTTAACCTCAATCTTTCTAAGATGCACTGGAGAGTGGAGTCGATATCACTGGGCATTACTAAGCATCGGCTTTCCCGTTCCGAAAACCCGAGGACTCCCTTTCCCGCATGCATTTCGTCTCTTGACTCTTGTCGCCGCTATATGCCCACATGCCCTCCTCAACGGCCGAAAACGTAGTGTATCTCTTCCGCTCCGCAGCTAGATTGTCTCTCAATCGCTCCAAAACCTCTGCCGCGGTCTCCAGGAAGAAGCTTTCCTCTTCATCTGTTGCCTCTGCTGCCGACGACGCCGCTTTGAAGAAGTACGTGTCTTCTATTAATTCGTCCTCCCCGGAGGTTTCCGAAGAATCCAAACGCCTCGGCAAGATCTTCACTGCGCCGCCGTCATCTCGTCCTGCTGCGATTTCTCATTCTACTCTCCACGATATTGTTAGCGACGGGTTACAACCTCGCCCAGCTGCGATTTCTCATTCCACTCTCCACGATATTTTTAGCGACGTCCGACAACAAGGTTGTAAGAATGGTGATGGTACGTTCTGTAATTGCAGTCTTTTATTGATCAGTTTGATTTCTTTTGTTTTTTTTTTTATGTTCGCAGTCTTGCGGTTACTCATTGCTGTTTTTTTATGTAGATGAATCAGGAAAGCTGCTAGCAACAGAATCATCTAGTTTATTGTACGGTGAGTATCTCTTTAATATTATGCCGGGTTACATATTTTTATCTAGGAGAATGAAGGGGAAGTCTGCTGTTTGTTGCATTGATGCTGGTGGTTTATCCATCTTCCTATAGCAAATTTGATTGTTTTTGTTTACTGTTTCTCTTTTCTTGAAGAAGTTTTTTTGAATCTTAGTGTTTGCATTGAATTACCGTGTAAAGATAGTATCTTTTTGGATCTGAATTGCTTGAGTTCTGAGTCCCTACTTTTCAGCTCATTGTAGCTATGGTACATTTCCTTTTAACTGGCAGATGAACTGGACTTGGATTGGAATGATCAGTCCAAGAACGAGTATCCGTTGAGTAATGTTTTGACATTTCCATGGATGGCAAGATTGTCAAACAACAACATATCAATTCGAAGGAAAGAAGTCTCACGATGGAGGAAGCAGAAATGGGTTTTCAAAAACACACAGACTAGCCGCTTTGGTCAGTTGGTCAAAATGTGTGGAGCAAAGCTTGGGGCAGATGCTACCCTTGATATATTTGGGAGACTTGGACGTGAAACTGGCGTGAAAGAATATAAAGCCTTAATTAGAGTTTGCATAGATAAAGCTAGGGATGCCACAGATGAAGAAGTCTCTCTTGAGCAGATCTATAAGGCGCATCAAATTTTTAAGTCAGCGAGGGAAACGGGCTTTAAAATTGAAGAAGAAATGTATGGGCAATTTCTCATGTATTTGATCGATTTTGGTATGGTTGAAGAATTCTTATTCTTCCTTGACTTCATCAAAAACGAGGACCCTGATACACTTTCACGATTATATTATTACGAAATGCTGTTGTGGGTTAGAGTCAATAATGAAGTAAAAATAGAAGAACTCTGTCATGCTGTCATGGATGATTCTGAAGATAAATATTCTTTTCGAGGTACTTTAGGTTCTTACTGTGGTTGCTTTATTTTTCTGCGATGTTTCTCTCCTTTTGTATCTTTCTTTCTCAATGATAGTTTTTGGAGTCACTTGTTACTGCTTGGTATTGTTGACACCACAGATTACGGGTCCCAAGCAGCGGATTTTAGTGTGGAGGTCATTTTGTACTAATGTGAATTGTTTGTAATGGTTCTGCCGTCGTATCGATTAGTGGGTTCTTCAATTTTTCCACTTTATTAACCCCAAATTTAAAATTCCGAGGTTTTACTGCTTGTGTGGCCAACTAATCTTCAAGGTGAGTGAACTATAATTAATTAGGCTATATTGAGGAGGACCAAGTGTTCTGTAGCCCTTTTTGTTAATGGTTATTGTTTCAGCCAAGTCCTTTTATTTTAATCTACATTTTCTTTTTACTCATTTTTTCGATGATTTTGCTTCTAAATAAAGTTTTTCTGGCCCTGAAGTTGTATTTCTTTTTTCCTGGCATAATGTATGCAAATTTTGCTCTGTCATTCAGGTGGTACAATCTTTTCATCTGCAAGCTGGGTGCTGGAGAATAGAAAGTTTGCAGTCACATATTTTATACTTCAAGCCATAAATGTCCTTAAATCATGCTGCAAATCTCAGTTCTTCTGTCTTTATTTTTTTTATATAGAAAATCTGAATTGAATTTTTTTGTCAATCATCTTTAACAAGCATCTATCTGATTTATTATGTTTGATTTCCGCTCATATGATTATGGGTGTAGCTGGTGTCATGCAGACAATTTCTAATCTTGGCATTACAATTTTGTTGCAGAAAATTTATTGCTGGCATTGTGTGAAAGCAACCGAAAAGAGGAGTTACTGAGGCTATTAAATACTTTCGACATAACAAAAGCTACATCAGATGTACTTTTGGTGAATATCTTCAGGTCTCTGGGGAAGTTTTTGCTGGAGCCTTTAGCTGATAAATTCCTGCTGGCTCTGAAAAGCACTGGTTAGTATATGATCGCTAGATTTTGTAGTAAAGGTATTTTCAGTAATTTTAATGAAAACAAATCATAGAGTTTTTTGCCACAATTTTTATGTTCTGATCTGGAGTTTGTAACCATTTTTTAAAAGATGTACAAATACTCAATATTATGCAGAAATGTACTAGAAAATATACCTACAATTTATCTTGGGATTTTTTTCAATCGTCGTAACCAAAGGATTCAAATGCATATACGTGCTGCTATAAAGTTAGACAGTTGTTCCTTAAATATATCCATGTTGGTATTCTTAGTGCTTGGATGTCTACTGTATGGTTTCTTTGCTTCTAAATGGATACTGGAGCAGTGTATAGGTTCCCAAAGACTTTGAGTGACACGCTAAAATTTTCCTCGACTTTTATCTTAATGTGCAAATGCGCTTACTTTGCTATGTGCAGATATCAGTGCAGAAATTATTCCGAAGTTCATCTATGAATATGTAATAAGCATTCCAAATATAGTGGTGAGGAACTTCTCATGAATGTTGCTGGTAATTTCCTTTATTCCATGATTTTGAAGCCTTGACTTCCGAGCAGTTTGCTCCATTGCGAAGCATACTGTTTTGAAGTAATTCAGCTATCATATACTCTTGCCCATACCCTTACAACTTATATACCATTTTGGTTCACTGGTACAAGGATGAACTTCAGACAGTGACATATTTTTTCAGTCATTTACTTGGAAATCAACTGGTACTTGGGGCGTATGAGCCAATTACCACTTTATGTTGTCTCTGAACAAGCTAATAAGGAGAAACAATGTTCAGAAATGTTATAATAATTACGAATGCAAACCCTTAGCTCGGACCAAGTGACACAATATGAATTCCCGTATTTAATGTGGTGGTCATCCATTCATGAGAAAAATCCTACTTGCTACTCAGTTCATATCAATGGTTCCTGTCAGTAGAGAATTATTTACCCCAGTGTTTTTATACATGAGTTTACTTTTTATGTGCTATACTTTTACATTTTATTTATACTTGTGTGCTTATTGTCGTTGATAGTTGAGATCCATGAAGAATATAGGTACATGCGTTGTATAGGTTCGAATTGGTAGTTTTTAAATTACATGAGGGTGTTAAAATAAGAGAGATAAATTTAAATTTATGTCGAGTGTTCCCTTTAAACAGTGCACAGATTGTCAATCATATTCCCAGGATATTAGGTCACATAATCACTCTAAAAACAATTAACAATCCTGTTCCTACCAAAGATAAAATATGTTATCTACCATAATTATGCAAGATTTGATTTAATCTATTCTAACAATACATTCCTCGTGCTTGGTGTAGATATTGGTCAGGCCAAACCTGTGAACAAGAAAATGAAACACCTTTTCTCTTAACCCTTTAGTGAGTAGATCAGCCAAGTCTTGAGAAGTACGAACAAAATGGATGTCAATTATGCCTTCTTCCTGAAATTTTTCTTTGATAAAATGCCGATCTACTTCAACTCGTGTTGTTTTGTTATGGTGAACTGAGTTGCGAGCAATGTTGATGGTAAACTGGATATCACAAAAGAATTTCTAAGGATTTTCAAGTCTCGTCTTCAATTCTTCCATCACCCTCTTAATCCAAATAAGCTTACATATTCCTTGAGCCATGGCCTATAATATATTTGTGCACTGCTCCAAGCCACAATGGAATTTTTTTTATACGCCATGTCACAATATTTCCCCTCAGTAATGTGCAATACCCTGAATTTGAGTTTCGGTCATCAATGGAATTGGCCCAGTCTGCAGTTTGGCAAAGAGCAAACCTTTCCCAGGTATTTTCTTGAAGTACCTTAAGAGTCGATCCATCGCATTAAGATCATGTATTGCTGGCTAGGGTGACTGCGAATGCGATATCTGGCTTTGTATGGGAAAGATAGATAAGCTTTTCAACTAGGTGTTCATTGTCATTTATCAAGATGCTCTTCTTCCAACATATTTTCTTTGGTACCTAGCTCGATTGGAGTCTTGCTTTGTTTCCATCGAAGCATCCCTGATTCATTCAAGATATCTTATGTGTAATTTCCTTTAAGAGATGAAAACCCTTTTGTCTCCTTGCTTCCTCCATCTTTGAGTAGTATTTCAAATTCTTTAGTTATCATCAGCTTAATTTTATTCAGCTCTTTCATATAATCTCCACTGGGGTCTTACCTCTTTCAAAAGTGTAATTGATGATGAGTCTGGAAACTTCGTTTGATCTGCTTGTCCCTGTTTATTGTGAAATCTCTTGATGGCCTTCGAAAACCCGTCAATTCAAGCTTGTGGAGATGGTTTTACCTTAAAAAGATCTTTTAAGTTTACAAACAACTTCACCTTCTAATGCAATTTTAGGAGGTTGACACATGTAGACTGTCTCTTCCAACTCCCCTTTAATTTTTTTTATATCAAATTGATGTATAGACCATTCAAAATTGACTTCTATTAGAATAATTTGAACCGTGTTTAGTTTAGCAACAGGTACAAACGTTTCGTTATAGGCAATTCCAAACTTTTTCCTGAAACCTTAGACAACCCAAGCAAGCTTTGCACCTCTTATCCATACCCCCAAGTATTTAACCGTAAGAAACCTTTTAAACCCCACACTATTCTCTTGCCCTGTGGTAGTTTCACCAAATCAAACGTTTAATTCTCGAGGGCGTTCTTTCAACTAAGATATAGGATATTGGGTCCAAGATCTAACACCCTTGCTGATAGCTACTAGCATGTCAAGGTCAATAAGAGGACAAGATACCTGGTTTGTTGAGTGGATCCGCTATAGGGTCATTAATTTGACAATTAGTGGGGTTCATGACTTCATTCTCAACTGGAGGCCTTTCCTTCGAGTGTAAACTTGCAATTTTTTATTTTGTCTAGGCATGTGCTCTCTCATTTTCTAGGCTGGAATGACCATTTGTATGGTATAACAGGATGGCTGGGATTGGGGTTGGAAAAGCTGCTGGCCGAAGTGAGATTGGACATTGAGATCTGTGCCTTCGATCAATAGGCAAGGGAAGACTCAAACTGTCCCAGAAGCAAGATTCATTCAGTTTCATGGGGATCTTATGGGGTATATACTAAGGTAGTGCATAGGAAGAGTAGACAGTGTGAGGGCCCGTTATCCTAATAACAATTCATTTACCTATAACTATGATTAATTAATAAACAGCGGAAAACGAGCTTAAAATTTCGCATTTGACCTATAAAGCATCGACAGGATAACTTCCATCTTGAAAGTTGGGCAATCCTCAGCACTTCGTACAAATCCTTAAAAGGGAGGGAGAGCAGCCGTATATAGCAGAGCTTCTATTCCCCGGTACCCAGTACAACTCCATAATATGCATGTACTTTTTATACCTCAAGTACGTCCAACTATTGTAACTACGATAAAAGATACAAAAATATGGAATCTCAGTGCCAAATACCTAGCTCAGAACGGAGAATTGACACAGGCTCATAACAACCTTTTAAATTCTAAATCTAGGCTGGAGAAAGGCTGAGAACCAAACCTGGGACATCCAAAACCGGAAGAAAGTCAAACTCGTCGGTTTTTGGCACCGGAGCTTGGCCGGAAAATGAGAAAAGACGCCGGAGTGGCTGGACTCATCCGAAATGGCCTGTATCTTACAAAATCTGGTTCATCAAAGCTAACTCAACTTTAAACCTACAAAAATGACACTATTTTTCATGTCTTCCAGTCACAAGGGTGGTGGTTTTTCAGGTAGGTTTCAGTGTCGCAACGAATCTTGGCAAAAGTCGTCTAGAAATGTACGTTTGGTCGAGGCTTTCCGAATATGTATTTACTTTTGAGTTCCGAGGTCGAGGTTTCCGGAATCGGGTTTGCAAAGTGGCGATGGAAAAAGTAATGGAATAGAGATAAACGAATTGATGAAGATGATGAAGACGGTGCAAGATTTGTGATCTTGAATTTTTTATTTTTTTGTTTTTTTAAAATAAAAAGTGGGTCCTTATACAACAGAGTCTTGAAGTTGAGACGGCGACTGGGCAGATGATTGATTAGGTATTTTGAGGTTAGTAGTGCATCCCCCATAACTATTTTGGAATATGCATAGTGAACATAAAAGCCCGGGAAACATCTAACAAGTGCCTATTTTTGCTTTCCGACACCCCACTTTGCTGTGGAGTTCCCACACAGGAGCTTTGGTTAATCATACAATGGTCGGATAAGTTTTCCCCAAGAACCCAATTGAAATATTCCTTCCCATTGTCTGTTCACGACGTCCGAAATTGTGTCTGGAATTGGGTTTGGAATATGAAAGTTTTGAACGTGAGGCTGACTTCGGTTTTATGATGAAGTAGATAGACCAAGTGACTCGTGTATGATCGTTGATAAGCAGAATAAGCCTTCTTTTATATTAAGGCCTTCTTTTATCATTAAGGGGGAATTGTTGGAGGACCCCATAAACCACCGTGGATTAAGAAAAAAGGTGTGAATGGTTTATACGGTTTTGGATGAAAAGATGTGTGAGTATGTTTTGCAAATTGACACATTTCACAATTGAGAGAAGTAAACTCTTTATTGCCAAATAAAGAAAACAGTTTTTTCAAATAAGAAAAACTTGGCTGCCCAAGCCTACGTTAACATGATTTCTTGACCACTGGACACTGACAAAAATACATTACTAGACCTTGATTGAAGTCCACCTTCTCCAGAATAGCCTTGAAATAGCAGAGTCCATCATGAACCTTAGCATTGCAATAGTCCTCCTCAATAGTAGACACTGAAATTGACACGGAAAAGTTATGAATTTGGTAACAGAATTACTATCTTGAGTTAATTTAATAACTGATATCAAATTGCATTTCAAGGCAGGGACGTGAGATGTGGTGATGAGAATAGTCAACAAGGACAACAGTGGTAGGGATAAAACTGGGGAACACAGGAAAAAAAACACTCAAAACCACCAGTCATATAGTCAGATGCGCTGAATCGATGATCCATGGTTCAAATGGTAAGAGTTGTGTACTGAAAACTTTTTACCAAATTGTGTTGCTGAACATGATCCGATGGGACGGCTGGACTGCTTTTGGGAATTAACCAAGATTGACTCAGAAGTTTGTAAATTTGTTCTAGCTGCTCTTTGGTCAATGGCATAGGAGCTGGTCCAGAATTCCTTACTGCAGGCTGGGTGTCCATCCTTCTCTTTTAGTTGCCAGTTGGGAGGTTTGCCATGGAGCTCCAAGCATTTGTCCTGTGTATGGCCAGGTTAATGACATTACTCTCAGACAAGGCGTGTGGTTAATTCTTTGCATTATTATACCTCCCAGAGGGCATGGATTTATGTGATATTAGAGCTGAACCTTCAGGGACGGTAGGGAGAGGAGTATCATCAATCAGCATCACTTTATACCGAACTTCCAGCCCTGAACCTCTTCAAACACACTTCCATCGTAGGACCTCCCAGAGGGCATGGATTTATGTCAGATTAGAGCTGAACCTTCAGGGCAGTAGGAATAGGAGTATCATCAATCAGCATCACTCCTGCCAAACGTTGACAGGGAAATAATAGCAGACCTTGTAAATGGGCCAAACCCAAAGTCACACACTTATACACTAGAAGGCCCAAGGCCCAAGTAAGAGGATAGATACAATATAAATAGACAAGAGGCGGGAGAGGGAAGGACATGAAGTTAGTTACTAGCAGTTTACTCATCTAGTGTAGCTAGAGGACAGGGGAAACCCTGGGTGTTCGAAGGTTCCATTACACTGTAATCCTTGATTCAATTCAATATACAATTCATCTGCTAGTTCAATTGTGTGGATCTCTACTTCGTTGCGACTAAGATCGTAACAAATTGGTCCGACCTGTCGGATCCGAAGCCATCGAGGAGTAGCACTGGAAAGCCTGAGAAGATGACGGCGCGCGATCGGAATCTAAACTGGAAATCCTTGAGAAAGCGATGAGCGCTATGCAAGGTAATGTAGATGATATCCTGGAACATATGGCTAACTAAAGCTTTAGCAAACATGGCCGAATCACAAGCGCGTACGGAAGCCAACCAAATGAGAGTAGAGCAGTGGTTAAATAGCATGAGAGGAAGTGCGAGGAGAGGAGGAGTGAATGGCGAACAAATAGAGGAGGGAGAGGAGACTAGAGGCTCGTACAGAGAGTCAAGACCAGGAGGGGATGACGAATTGCGACATGCATTAAAAAGAGTGGAGATCCCAGGGTTTGATGGTGTAGATCCGCGAGGATGGCTCGGGAGAGCGGAACAATATTTCGAGTTGCATGACACACCTGCGGCGCACCGCCTGCGATTAGCTCACATACACATGGATGGTCCACCTATCATTGGTTTCAATGGCTTCGATCGAAGATACCTGATATCAGCTGAGGGAGATTCGCGGAGGAATTGATTAAAAGATATGGAGGGAGGAGGCAATCGAATCCGTTTTTCCTTCTCGCTTCGTTGAAACAAGGCAATCAAACGTTAGATGCCTATATTGAGCAACTCGAAGTGCTATTGGCTCAAGTGGGTGATCTACCAGAAGATCAGTGTTTGGGGTACTTCCTGAGTTGATTGCGAGAGGAGATTAGCAAGAGGATAGGGATTCATGAACCAAGAAATATCATGCGCGCGATGGACTTGGCTAGGGCCATAGATGAGGAGATAAATGGATACTGGGGGCATTATCGTACAGGACAGGCAATGATGAATACACCTAAGAACCATCGCCCGTCAACATTTAGTGAGCGTCATGAGATGGGTGGAACTACTTGGGAAAGGGGTCGAACCCAGCCATTGAGCAACATCACCAATCGTCGGGAACAACACAGCTATACACAGGATAGAAGGATAGTCAATAATTCACCAATGGATGCCCAGAAAACAGAGGGGGGAAACAACTGGGGTGGACAACCTCAAAGGAGGAGCAAAGCAAAGAGGGAGGGCAGAATAGTGTCACAACAAGAATTTCAAAGGAGGAAGGAAAAAGGGTTGTGCTTTCGATGTGGAGAAGCGTACTCTCCAATGCACAAATGCGCTTTCAAACTGATGCAAGTTGCGTTGCTTGAAGAAGAAAGAGAAGATGAGGGAGAGACAGAAGAAAAGAATGAGGTAGAGGGTGACAACGAGATAGGAAGCAAAGGTTATGGTACGTTAGAGCTTCCCATGTTTTCAATTAGCGGCATGACACAACGACAAACTGTAAAACTAGGAGGAAGGATTCAGGACGAAGAAGCGGTGGTCATGATAGATAGTGGAGCCAGCCACAACTTTGTCTCACGCAAACTGGTAGAGAAATTAGGTATGGAGATTGATGAGGCCATGCGATTTGGAGTATGCCTCGGAGATGGAACTAAGATCCGGGGCCAGGGCCTATGTCATGGGCTGATGATACAGTTGGGAACATATACGGTATCGATAACGGGGCACTTGTTTGAGTTGGGAGGTGTAGATGTGATACTGGGAGTAGACTGGTTACGCACATTGTGTGAAGTGCTGCTGGATTGGAACAAAATGAGAATGCGGTTTAGGGATGGGGAACTACTGGTTGAGTTAAAAGGGGATCCGACATTACAAAGATCCATGCTTTCACTCAAATCAATTTGTAAAGTAACAGAAGTAGAATTTGTTTACAGTGGAGCGGAGCACACATGAGGATGGGATAGAGGCAACAAAGAAGTATCCCGAGGTACTACAGGAGGTGCTGAATAAATTCAGAGTGGTTTTTGACAAGCCGCAGGGATTACCTCCGAGTAGAAAGTGTTGTGTGCTCAATCACAACAGGTAAGTAATCAACACAATTGCAGAATCAAAATATGAATTATATAGATGAACTGAACTGGAATTACAGAGAGTAGTGGAAATCCCAGGCTAAGCCTGTCCTCTAGACTACGCTAGATAGTAAACTGACATCAACTAATTTGCTAACCCCCTTCCCAGCCCATGCATCGTTATTTATACTGTCTATTCTTTCCTTTGGGCCGTGGCCCTCCTACTGTACACCTTTGTGATATTGGGCCTGGGCCTATTATTAACACTACTCCTATCAACACCCCCTCCTTAAAATCAGCCTTGTCCCCAAGGCTGGGATCTGGAAACTGTACACCTTTGTGATATTGGGCCTGGGCCTATTATTAACACTACTCCTATCAACACCCCCCTCCTTAAAATCAGCCTTGTCCCCAAGGCTGGGATCTGGAAACTGGGCTGCTGGAAACTGGGCTGCGAATTCTGCCTCGTCTTCCCACGTTGCTTCTTCGATAGGTTTGTTTTTCCACTGAACTAGGACTTGTGGAACCATCACCCCTAGGGTTGGTTCGGTACGGTATACCGGTTTTTTCAACGTATACCGTATACCGTACCGAAAATTACGGTATTGAAAAAATCCATACCGTTACCATACCGAAATTTCGGTATACCGAAAAATCGGTATACCGAAAAAAAATTTCTTTACCGATACCGTACCGTTACCGAATTTACCGAAATATACCGAATTTACCGAAAATACCGAATTACCGAATATATATATATATAGATATATATATATAAATATATATATATATATATAAATATATTAAATTTATCGGTATTTCGGTATACCGAAAATACCGAATTTTCTGAATTCCATACCGATACCGTTACCGAAATTTTCGGTACGGCATCATACCGTATCGAAAATTTCGGTATACCGCATGAAACACTGGGTGAATTCTTGACCCTGGTGGCAACTGAAGTTTGTAAGCTACCTGTCCGATCCGCTGAACTATTTCATAGGGCCCATAATATCTTTGTGACAACTTTTGAAACACTCTAGAACACACAGAATTCTGGCGATGGGGCCGTAGCTTCAAAAATACCCTGTCTCCCACTTGTAAATCCACATCCCGCCGATGGCTATTGGCATACTTTGTCATCCGCTGTTGTGCACGCCCAAGATTGTATTTAAGTTGCCTCAATACCTCATCCCTGTCCAGCAACTCCCTTCCTACCGCTGCAACTTTGGATTCTGCCGGTAAGAACCGTGTAATTACTGGTGGTTTACGGCCATAGACCACTTCAAAGGGGGTCATCCCAGCAGCTGTTTGATAAGCAGTATTGTACCAGTATTCAGCCCAGGAAACCCAAGTAGCCCAGTTGCGAGGCTGCTCCGATGCAAAGCAACGCAGATAAGTTTCGATGCATCTATTCAAGACCTCCGTCTGTCCATCCGTCTCAGGATGATAAGCTGAACTCATGGCAAGCTTAGTGCCCTGCAACCGGAATATCTCCTTCCAAAAGGCGCTCATGAACACCGAATCTCTGTCACTAACTATGGATCTTGGCACCCCATGCAGACGTACAACTTCTTTAATGAACTTGTCTGCTACGCTTTGGGCGGTATATGGGTGTCTTAATAAGATGAAATGGCTGTACTTCGACAGCCTATCGACTACCACAAACAGCACTTCAAATCCCTGGGGTTTAGGCAGCCCTGAAATAAAATCCATAGAAACATCCTCCCATACCTGTTCCGGCACTGGTAGAGGTTGTAATAGGCCCGCGGGTTTCATAGCTTGATATTTCTGTTGTTGACAAACAAGACATTCTGCTACAAATTGATATACCTCCTTCTTCATGCCCCTCCAAAAGAAACAATTCGCAATTCTTTTCAATGTCCTAAGACCCCCTGCATGTCCCCCCTCCCTTGAGTTGTGACATTCTGCCAGAATTTGATTTGTCCACTTGGATTGTGGCGGCAACACCAGTTTGTTTTTATACAACAGTGTGTCATGTGCTAAAGTATACTGGGAAGTAGACATCTCACCCTGCTTCAGTTTCTCCACTATCTCCTTCAATCCTGGTTCCTTGTTAACTGCCTCTCTGATTTCCTCCAAATCCACCCACTATGGTACAGAAATACTTTTAAGATCAGTTTCCATACACCTAGACAGTGCGTCTGCCGCTCCATTGAGTGTTCCTGGCTTGTACTTGATTTGAAACTCGCAGCCCATCAGTTTCGATAACCATTGTTGTTGATCCGGTGTTGTTATCCTTTGATGTAGTAACTCCTTAAGTGACTTGTTGGTCAGTGAGAATAACAAATCTTCGTCCCAACAAATATGGTCTCCATTGACGAACTGCCAACGCTAGTGCCATCAATTCCTTTTCATAAGTCGATTTACTCAAGGCTCTATCCGCTAGTGCTTTGCTGAAGAAAGCAATGGGTCGACCCCCCTGTGATAACACTGCTCCAATCCCTCTTCCCGACGCATCACACTCAATTTCAAACTCCTCCTCAAAATTTGGCAATTTCAATACGGGCGCTGTTGTAAGTCGCTTCTTTAATTCTTCAAAGGCTGTATTAGCTGCAGCATTCCATCCAAAACAGCCCTTTTTGAGTAATTCTGTAAGTGGCTTGGCTATCTTGCCATAATCGCGAATGAATTTCCGATAGTAGCCTGATAAACCCAAAAAACCACGCAGCCCCTTAATGTTTCTTGGAACAGGCCATGCTTCAACACAATCCACCTTCTTCCTGTCCACTGCAACTCCTTCACCTGATATAGCCTAGATATTCAATTTCTGTTAACCCAAAGCAGCATTTCTTTTCGTTCACAAATAATTGATTCTGCTGCAGAATTTCCAGCACAGTTGCAAGTGATTGCCGTGCTCCTCCAAGCTACTGCTGTATATTAGAATGTCATCAAAAAACACCAATACGAATTTCCTTAAATGCGGCCGCAACAGGTCGTTCATCATAGCTTGAAAAGTGGCTAGGGCATTCTTTAGCCCAAAGGGCATAACCCTGAATTCATAATGTCCCAGGTGAGTACGAAATGCTGTCTTAGCTATATCCGCTGGTTTGACCCTGATTTGGTGGTACCCGGATCTTAAGTCCAACTTTGAGAACCATCGGGAGCCATGTAATTCGTCCAGTAACTCCTCTACTACTGGAATGGGATACTTGTCCGATATGGTGACTTCATTCAAGGCCCTATAATCAACGCAAAATCTCCAGCTTCCGTCTTTTTTCTTCACTAATATTACTGGGCTCGAGTACGGACTGTGGCTGGGCTGTATTACCCCTGCTGTTAGCATCTCATTCACCAGTTTCTCAATCTCATTCTTCTGCCTATGCGCATATGGATAAGGTCGCACCTGTACAGGTCCCTTTCCCTCTTTGATATTGATGGCATGGTCTTGAGACCTGCTCGGTGGTAGGCCTTGAGGTTTATCAAAAATCAATCCATATCTACTGATTACCTCCTGCAATTCCCTGGGATACCCTCCTGACCGCTGGGATTTTTCCTCCTGCTCATTTCTCTCCAAAGTAAAAACAGTAGCAAAGAATTCAACTTCGGTAATCTTACAAAGTGACTTGAGGGACACCACAGCCCTTTGCAAAGTTGGATCCCCTTTCAATTCTATCACCTTCTCGCCCTCCTTGAACTTCATCCTCATCTTGTTCCAGTCTAACATCACTTCTCCAAGCGTACGCAGCCAATCTACCCCAAGTATGACATCAACTCCCCCTAATTCAAACAAATGTCCTGTGATCTCCACTGTATACATTCCCAATTCGACGTTCAAATTACGGCACACTCCTTGACAACGCACCTTTCCCCCATCACCCAAACAAACACCAAACCGTACCGTTTCATCGATCGTCAATCCTAACTTCTCCACCAATGGTCGTGAGACAAAATTATGACTTGCCCCACTGTCTACCATGATCACTACCTCCTGCCTCATGATTCTCCCAGGCAATTTCAGTGTTTGTGGCTGACTTACACCACTAATAGAAAATAAAGGAACTTCGAGCGTACCATGATCATTGTCTTCCTCCTCAACTTCTTGCCCTTCTTCAATCATCTCCTCTGTTATCACATTCTCCCCGCCATCTTCCTCCAGCAGAGCAACCTGTATTAGTTTAAAGGCACACTTATGCTTCCTGCTGGGATACTATCTTGCTTTCTCGTTTCACATCCCCTCGGCGTTGAGATTGTCCCAGTGAAGAAGGACCTCCAGATGCTCTATATGCTTCCCGCGATGATGTGTTCACTCCTCTGAGATCGCTACTGTTATTGTATGGATCACGGCGGCCCGTTATTTGAGTTACGGTATTTGGTCGGCCTCTTTCCAGGCCCAACCCATCACTCCGATCGCGAGGCCCATTGATAGAGCCTGAGCGATAATATCTAGCGGTGTTCGTCATTGTATATCCCCCGCGATATTGCCCAGAATAGCCAGAATTTTCTTCCTCAATGGCTCTGGCCAAGTCCATGGCCCTCATAATTGTCCGAGGTTCATAGATTCCGATGCGCCTGCTGATGTCTTCCCTCAACCCACTCAAAAAATAACCCAAGCATTGATCTTCGGGCAAATCTCCTACCTGAGCTAGCAATACCTCGAATTGTTCGATGTAAGAATCCAGCGATTGACCGCCTTGCTTGAGTGAAGCTAACAGATAGAATGGATTTGCCTGCCGTCGTCCACCATATCGTTTTATTAATTCATCGGCGAACCTTCTCCAGCTCATTTCTGGAATCTTCAGGCGCAACCATTGGAACCAGTGATAGGTTGTGCCGTCCATGTGTATATGCGCGAGAAGCAGGCGTTGATCAAGTGGTGTTTCATGTAACTCAAAATATTGTTCAGCCTTACCCAACCAGCCTCTCGGATCTGTCCCATCGAACCCCGGAATTTCGACTCTCTTCAAGGCATGACGCAATTCCTCGTCGCTGTTTGTACGCAATTCACGATTAGAATCCCTAGTTTCCTCATCTTCATCCATGCGCTCACGATGTACCTTCCCTGGCATTGGATATCGCTGCGGATCATTCATCCATTGTTCGAACCGAGCTTGTGATTGTGCGATACTTGCTAGCGCTTTTGTCAAATTCGCCATTTGATCCTGCATTTCCTCCATATTATGTTGCACCGCAGCGACAGATTTCTCGAGAGCCTCCACCTTCGCCTCTGATCGTGTTGATGCCATGGATTTCTACGCTGATCGTGTAGGCCAGCAGGTCGGACCAATTGTTGTGTGCTCAATCACAACAGGTAAGTAATCAACACAATTGCAGAATCAAAATATGAATTATATAGATGAACTGAACTGGAATTACAGAGAGTAGTGGAAATCCCAGGCTAAGCCTGTCCTCTAGACTACGCGTAGTAAACTGACATCAACTAATTTGCTAACCCCATTCCCCGCCCATGCATCGTTATTTATACTGTCTATTCTTTCCTTTGGGCCGTGGCCCTCCTACTGTACACCTTTGTGATATTGGGCGTGGGCCTATTATTAACACTACTCCTATCAGAAAGCAAGACCACGCCATCATTATCAAAGAAGGATAGGGGCCAGTGCAAGTTAGACCTTACAGGTATGCACATCGACAGAAAAATGAGATTGAGAAGCTGGTCACAGAGATGTTATCCGCAGTTGTCATACAACCAAGCACTAGGCCGTACTCAAGTCCGGTCATTCTAGTAACGAAAAAAGACGGTAGCTGGAGATTCTGTGTAGACTATCGAGTTCTCAATGAAGTCACTGTTTCAGACAAATACCCTATACCAGTGGTGGAAGAATTGTTAGATGAGTTGCATGGTTCCGTGTGGTTCTCCAAACTAGACTTACAAGCAGGATATCATCAGATAAGAGTCAAGCAAGGTGACGTGGAGAAAACAGCTTTCAGAACACATTTGGGGCACTATGAATTCCTAGTTATGCCCTTCGGGTTAAAAAACGCCCCTTCCACTTTCCAAGCCACAATGAATGACATCTTGCGACCACATTTAAGGAAATTTGTGTTGGTATTTTTCGATGATATTCTAATATTCAGCAGAAATGTGGAGGATCATGCTAAGCATCTCCAGATTGTGTTACAGATCCTGCGAGATGATCAGTTGTTTGTTAATGAGAAGAAGTGCGGCTTTGGGTTAAAAGAAATAGAGTACTTGGGCCATGTGGTGTCTGGAGCAGGAGTGGCCGTCGATAAGAAAAAAGTAGAGAGTATAGAAGCTTGGCCAACACCAAGAAACATCAAGGGACTAAGGGGATTCTTGGGATTATCTGGGTACTACAGAAAGTTCATACGGGACTACGGAAAAATTGCCAAACCACTTACGGAGTTGTTAAAAAAGGGCTCTTTTGGCTGGAATCCAGAGGCGAATGCAGCTTTCAAAGAACTCAAGCGTAGCCTCACCACAGCTCTAGTGCTGAGGCTTCCCAACTTTGATGAGGAGTTTGTAGTGGAGTGTGATGCCTCTGGGAGAGGCATTGGTGCTGTTATGGGCCAAGGAGGTCGACCAATTGCCTTCTATAGTAAGGCACTCGCAGATAGATCACTCAACAAACCTACACATGAAAAGGAATTAATGGTGTTGGTGTTGGCGGTGAGACACTGGAGGCCGTATCTTTTAGGCCGCAAATTTGTGGTCTTGACCGATCACAAGGCCCTTAAAGAACTAATGCACCAACGAATCACGACACCCGATCAGCAGTAGTGGCTATCTAAACTGTTGGTGTTGGCGGTGAGACACTGGAGGCCGTATCTTTTAGGCCGCAAATTTGTGGTCTTGACCGATCACAAGGCCCTTAAAGAACTACTACACCAACGAATCACGACACCCGATCAACAGCAGTTGCTATCTAAACTCATGGGCTATGAGTTCCAGATTAAATATAAGGCGTGGACCCTCAATGGGGCGGCAGATGCATTGTCTAGGTGTGTAGACACCGCAAAGCATAGCATCTCTATACCACACTGACAGGACATGGAAAAGATTTAATCAGCAGTGAAGCGGGATCCTACATTGCTAGGGATCATTTCCAAACTGGAAAAAGGGGAACTAGCTACTTACCCATACACTATCACGTGGGATATTTGGTATAAGAATAGACTGGTGCCACCATCCCATTCGACGTGGACTAACAAACTCATGGAGGAATGCCACTGTTCTACCGAGGGAGGACATGCAGGAGCCTTCCGCACCTTGAAGCGTATCTCCAACAGTTTTTTTTGGAAGGGAATGAAAAGGGCCGTGTACCAATTTGTTGCGGAATGCGTGGTTTGCCAGCGCAAAAGTACCAAGCCATAAAGCCGGCGGGGTTATTACAACCGTTAACAATACCGGAACATATATGGGAAGATGTCTCGATGGACTTCATAACTGGGTTACCTAAGTCACATGGGTTTGAGGTACTATTGGTGGTCGTCGACAGGTTATCAAAATACAGTCACTTTGTCTTACTAAGGCACCCATACACGGCCCAAAGCGTAGCAGACAAATTTGTCAAGGAGATTGTACGCTTGCATGGAGTTCCGCGTTCAATAGTAAGCGACAGGGACTCCGTCTTCATGAGTGCTTTCTGGAGAGAAGTATTTCGATTGCAGGGTACTAAACTCACTATGAGTTCAGCGTACCACCCGGAGTCCGACGGGCAAACAGAAGTTCTCAACCGTTGCATAGAGACTTACCTACGCTGTTTTGTATCGGAGCAACCGCGAGCTTGGAGTTCTTGGGTTCATTGGGCGGAATATTGGTACAATACGGCATATCAAATAGCAGCAGGAATGACTCCCTTTGAAGCGGTATATGGGCGTAAACCACCAGTGATCACTAGATTCCTACCTGCAGAATCGAAGGTGGCAGCAGTAGCACGAGAATTGATGGATAGAGACGAGGCTCTTAGACAACTCAAGTATAACTTAGAGCGAGCTCAACAACGCATGACGAGAAACGCTAATGCTCACCGACGGGATGTTGAGTATGAAGTGGGAGACAGGGTATTCCTCAAACTAAGGCCCCATAGGCAGCAATCTGTGTGTTCCCGGATCTTTCAGAAACTGGCTCCAAAGTATTCTGGCCCATTTGTGGTGATTCAGAGAGTGGGGAAGGTTGCATATAAGCTACAACTCCCAGTGGGTTCACGCATTCATCCGGTGTTTCACGTGTCTCAACTTAAGAAGGCGGTGGGAAAACATACCCAGACACAGGGTCTACCAATGGGACTGGAACAGGATCTAACCTTCAACTATGAACCTCTCCGGGTGATTGCTCATCGCCAGAAGAAGCAAGCTGGAATACTAGTACCACAGGTCCTAGTGCAATGGAAAGACAAGCCCATAGAAGAGGCCACGTGGGAGGATGCTGTTGATTTCCAGTCACAGTTTCCACAAACCAGCCTTGAGGACAAGGCTGCTTGGGTGGAGAGGGTACTGATAGGGAAATAATAACAGACCTTGTAAATGGGTCCAAACCCAAAGTCACACACGTATACACTAGAAGGCCCAAGGCCCAAGTAAGATGATAGATACAATATAAATAGACAAGAGGCGCGAGAGGGAAGGACATGAAGTTAGTTACTAGCAGTTTACTCATCTAGTGTAGCTAGAGGGCAGGGGAAACCCTGGGTGTTCAAAGGTTCCATTACACTGTAATCCTTGATTCAATTCAATATACAATTCATCTTCTTGTTCAATTGTGTGGATCTCTACTTCGTTGCGACTAAGATCGTAACAAACGTCCACCTCCAAACTTCTGCAAACACACTTCCATCTCAGGAAAAGGCTTGCAGGCCATAACTCTCCCTCGCACCATCCAGGTCGCAATTGAGGCCCTGTAAAAAATAAAAAACTCTTTCCTCTCTAAAATTTTTTGTTGTTTGGCAATGCAATTAGCAAAGTAACTTCTTCATGAAAGAATAAACCGAGTTCCTGCTGCAATTCTTGTAGATCTGAAACATACTGAGAATTTTCGATCTTTGCTTCATCTCTTTGAGTTTGAATCAAATCTCAAAATCCTGAGAAGAATTACGAAGATCCGGATGCATATAAGTGAGATCCCCCACATCTGAATCGTCTTAAACTATAGATAACTACTTATGTAAGGCTCCATTGAGTTGATAAGCCATGAGAGATCCATTGAATTTTTCACCACCCAAATTTTATGTAAAGGGTCTGTCGATGTGGTGAGAAAACCCAGCTTTTCTCGGTCACAAATCACAATTTTAACCGTTTGTGCCCATTGGAGATAATTCTTGCTATTTAGTGTATGGCTTGTGATTGACAAAGATGAGGAATCAGCACTAGGAAGAAACACAGTAGGAGTTGCCATTTGAGTTGAGTCTTGTGCTGCGATGGATTTGTTAGAGTTGCTATCAGATTTGGTTTTGGCCATTTTTAACAAAGAAATGTTTTGGCTCTCTATGAATTTAATTTCACGTATGTTTTATTAACGGGTTATTCCCCTTTACATAATGTGCAGATTATTTATCATAATCCCAGGATTGTAGGTCACAGAATCATTCAATAAAAATTTCAATACTACTAAAGATAAAATCTCTTGTCTACCATAATTACACAAGATTTGATTTAATCTATTATAACTAAATTTCAACAGGTTTGGTGCGCCTGGCTTTCTTAAATGGCTCTCTGTTTTAAGTATATCTGCTGATGTTATCTTTTATATGTTGGGGTAGGTTGACGATGTAATCATAAAATTCCATGAATTATGTGCTAAATTGGAGGTTTTACCCACTTCTTCACAATATGAGAAGCTCATAAGATATTCTTGTGATATCCTCAAGGTATGGCCCAATGCTTATAAAGTGCTAGTTCAGATAAATCTAAAATGCTTTCAAGAAAAAATAATTGCCAAGTTGCTGCCTACATACTTTTGCCTAAACAAGCTTGCTCTGATCTTGCATAATTGCATTATCTGGATATTGTAGATCCGATTATGATTATGAAATAGAATTTTATGTGATAATATAGGTTGACATTTAGTGCACTAAATATTTCATAGGATTAATGCACATTGTACTCTGCTATATGGAAACTGAAAAGAATGACACAATTCCCTACGGTATAACATTTGTACGAATTGACAACTTGCATTTTTTAAGATATGAAAATTGTACAGATTCATACATTTATTGTACTGAAATTATCCTGATATTTGGTGTACTTAGTATCATTTACGATAACATGCTATTACAACTTCAAACTAATCTTAATGTAAGAATGTGGTACTGATTGAGAAATTGTATTTTGTGTTATTTTAATAGTTTACAGATTGACCTTCAGTGCATTGAAAGTTTCAAAGGATTTAATGTGCATTCTACTCTTCGATGTGGAATTAGCTAGTATTATTTACTCTTAAATATTGTCTTAGGTATATGAAGCACTCAATTTAGCTGATGAGGCTTGGAAGTCTAATTTGACTTTGTCATTAGAGACATTTCATTCAATGTTAGATGCTTGTGACCGGAGCTGTGAATATAACATGGTATGTAATTTATTTCTTTCCCTTTATAAATCTGGATTTTTTTAGTATCAATGCTCCTTGGTTGTCATCATCACTTGAAAAGCTTCCAAATTCCACTGATTGAGGGGATTCTTGAAAATTCCTGTGCTGCCTTTTACCAGGATAATTTGTTTCTGCACTAACATAACTGTCAATTTCAAAAAATTTTGGTTAGAATTGTCCTTGGTGTGTTCCTTCATGTAATGTAACTTGTATTCTGATAAAATAATAAATAAGGCAGACTTATCAAGTGTATGAGTATATTTACTATATTAACTGAATGATAGCCAGTTTGTTTTCTCAGCATGTAGATAACCCAGAAAATGGTTGTGTTTTTATCTTCTGTCAAATCATTCAAGTAATTTTCTGTTTGTTTTGTCTGAAAAATGGTTGTTTGATACCGGAGATACTTTTGAAATGCATGCATGCTCAGTCAACACTCAAATGCAGAATAAATGCTATTTTCATTATGAAAATGCATAACTTGGAAACGGAACGTGATATAATGATTACGTAAATTTCTGAAATCTACATCTTCCAATCAAATAATATGTTGGCTTAGAGTCTTGAAGAAAGTGAATTTGTTTTGGCATAAGGCTAAAGCTTAGATAATCATAGGAAGACAAGTATATGGTTGATTATTTTGAAAAAGTTTTCTGTTCAAATTTGAATGGAAGTATGTGTAGGCCCATTAATCAAAGCCAATGACATTCAAAGCTGAACTTCTTGGATCATACTCAAGATTATGATCCATGAATTAATTCGAGAGCAATATTCTTCAACTAATAACTTCATAACTCGACATATTGATGTCAAGTTAGCAGTTGATAATATCAAGTTTTTGGATTTTGCATCAAGTTTAACATTCATTCCAGTTTTAACATTCATACAAGAATGAGAAGGAGTTATATTAAACAATTTTCTCAGTCACCGATTATTTATTCAGATAGACTTAACATTTTCTTTTCTTTTTCTTATGAATATATATCAATTGACTTTTGGAGTTAAGACTACTTGTGATGAATTAATATGGACTCTTTCATATTTTTAGGTTCATCAAATCAAATCAATGATATATCGCCACAATCTGAAGCCAAAATAATGAGACCTTCAAGATGATGATACAGCTATGTGTGAGGATGAAAGATGTTAGTCTCTCTTTCCATATGTTACTTGACTTGTTTCAGCTTCAATGGTTTTCATTTTACATCTAAACTATTATCTCTCCCGTGCAATCCACTGAGTATTATAATATTATGGGATATTATTATAAAAAAATTATCATTTGAGATAACGATCAATGGAGGATGACAATCTTCTACTATCGAATTGACATTTTTAATGTTGTATTTGGTAACTAGGATGAGTGAAATTGTTACTAATAGAAGAAGGAAAGAATATTTAGAAAATCATATATTATTTGTCTATCAAAATAAAACTAAATATTTTTCAGAAATTCAAAATTTTACTCATTTATTACATAGCGAATTTTGATTAAAAATTTTAATAATTTTTTAGATCACTTATTAAAAAAAATTATAATAGACTTCAGCTTAAGATGCATGATAATAATGTCAAAATTTACGAGCAGTCAATATAACAAAAATCCATGACTTAGCTGGAAATGTAATATTGTATAAACGTTTATAATTTATTGATATTTTTAGATGGTATGCATAATAATCTGGTATTTAAATGTAGTGGTATTTACATGTAGTTTATATTTTTCAAAAGAGATTTAATTTTTGAAATTTTAAAAAGGAAATCGAAAAGACTTCACATTTAATTAGATATTTATTTGATATTTATTTAATGTGGTAGATGAATACATTTGTACAGATAAATATAAATATGACAGTAACTGGGGAAAAAGTCATTTTTAATTTATCACTAACTAATGATGAAAACGAAACCAATGTTTTCATAATCGGACCGTTAACTGAACCGGTAAGTTTTTAAAAGCAGTCCAACCGGTTCAATCGGACGGTCAAATCGGAATGTTTTTTCTTAATAAAATATTAATATAATATAATAAACAATATGTTTGAATTAAAATCTAAAAAATATATGTATATAGACAAAAATATATTTATTTGTTTAAATTCTTAGTAATTAGTAAATATATAACCAAATATTAGTTTTACATTTTAAATTAATATAACAACGTTTTTTCCAAAAAAAATAAAATTGAAAACCGGTTGAACCGGTTTGTGGCCGGTTCGACCGGTTCAACCTGTTATTGACCTGTCAAAATGGTAAAATGGGTTTATTAGTTGATTCGTACCGGACCAATGACCGGTTCCTGGTCGAACCGATAGAACCAGCCAGTCCGGTCTAGTTCGGTTTCAAAAACAATGAACGAAACAACAATAACAATAATAATGGAAAAATTAAATAATCGAAGAGTGTCATAATTCGAGACTGCGGACTTCGATGCTCAGCATCCTCGAATTATTGCAACATGTTGATGAATATTATTTTGTTTTATTTTATATCCATTATTTAATCTTATTTCCTTGTTATGTAGATTACCGAAGAGACACTTTTTTGGAATTGTTGTCATATTATATTTTACGAAAAGATTTTGGGTGGGAAAATATGAGTTATTATTTTCGGATTCTTGTCTGCTTTTATATCTATATATACAAAGATTCTAAATGCAGTTTCAAGGAGCTTATGGAATGATCAGCGATCTACTAACAATGAAGTTAATACCAACAGCTAGCATGTTCAATGCTATAATGGCTGGATATTTCCGTGAGGTGGGTTAATTCTGAGTGCTCCATTTTTTCACCTTGTGTGGCTGTAGTAGATAACTTAAGACAGTTTTACCTCTGTCCTGTTTGACAGGAAAGTTATACGGGTATGATCTCCAATTGTTCTCTCTCCCAATGTTTCCTGCTAGCTTTCTGTTGAACTTGATCAAATGATATTATATCTGTTTTACCCTATGTGCAGATTCCATTTGGACCTTCTCATGCACGTGAACATTTTTGGCTTATATTTAATGTGTGAAACTGTTTGTACTGGGTTCAGCTTCCAACTATTATTGCAGTTCGTTCTTGACATTCTATGTTACCAACATGTGCAGAAAAACGCCTCTAGAGCTATGCATGTTCTCAAACAGATGGAAGATGCAAAAGTGAAACCAGATGCTCTTACTTTTGCCTGTCTGATAAACAACAGCCCGAGTGAGAGGCATATAACTAAGGTTCTCTTTTAAATTATTTGACAACAAAGCACTAAATTATAAATTTCTGGAAGAATGGTGATTTGGTATCTCTGTCAATGGACATTAAGAGGATAGGATTAAAGACTAAATGGCAGAAAAAAATAAAAATCATAAAAATTTCTTCACGCCAATATGTTTCTGGATTTCTTTGATGCTGTTCTATTGGAGTGCTATTTTGTGCATATCTTTACATTCACTGACCACCCATTCCAAAAAACAAATTTTCAGTATTATATATATACATATCTTAACTTTGAGATAAAGCTTAGTCGAACCCAATCGTTTTTTCTTTAAGAAGATTAAAAAAATATGTTATTTATCAGTCTAAATAGATAATCACAAGCTGTCTTTATTTACTTGAGCAACAGCATAGTGCCCCTGGATTTCAGTGTTTATTTTTATTTGCATTTTCATCAGTAATTTTCTGCAATATTGATGATATGTTCTATAAAGTTGTGCTACTTAGAATTCTATACTGATGGTTCCTTGTAATGGTCTGCTTGTAGTTTCATAATGACATGCTTGACTCGGAAATTCAGCCCACAAAGCAGGTTTTCATGGCCCTTGTGAATGCATATGCTGCCTGTGGAGAAGTTGACAAGGCTAAGCAGGTATGAAGTTTCTCTTGGTCTTGTTAGGGAACTTGAGCGTGAAATTGTAGAGAAGCCCAAGCCTCCTATTACTAATGTCTATAGCAGGAGGCCCAAAGCCCAAGGAAGAAACTAGTTATAGAATAAATAGGATGGTTAGCGACAGAAAAGGGTATGAAGTTAGTTATCACATTTAGCACTATCTAGCTAGGCTAGAGGTACAGGGGCTACCCTGGGTCATTTTCTACTTTTCCTGTAATTCAGTTGCATGAGCAATACACTGTTTCTTCACTGAATATCTCGTGCCTTACTGTTATTCTTATCTGTTGATCGTGATCGCAACAATTGGTCCGACCTGCCGGATCTTCAACCGGAGATAATGGCGACACGATCGGAGGCTAAGCTAGAAGTCCTGGAGAAAGCTGTGAATACAGTCCAAGGAAATATGGATGACATCCAAGAGCGTATGGCGAGCCTGACCCAGGCGCTTACGGCAATGGCTGAGTCACAAACACGAATGGAAGCCAACCAGACCAAACTGGAAAACTGGATTTATAATGGAAAGGGTTATCAGAAGGGGGCGACGTGCAGGGGGAACAAACCAGTGAGGAGGAAGAAACCAGATGGTCACGAAGGGAGTTTAGACGAAATGGAGAAGATGAGTTGCGTTATGCACTCAAGAGAGTGGAGATACCTGGATTCGATGGCTCTGACCCGAGGGGTTGGCTTGGTAAAGCCGAGCAGTATTTTGAGCTCCATGATACTCCGGTGACCCATCAGCTGCGATTAGCGCACATTTACATGGATGGTTCCACGTATCACTGGTTCCAGTGGTTGAGATAAAAAATACCGGATATGAGTTGGAGTAGATTTGCAGAGGAGTTGATCAAGCGATACGGTGGAAGGCGTCAATCAAATCCATTTTACATGCTAGCCTCACTGAAGCAAGGGAATCAGACTCTGGATGCTTATATCGAGCAATTTGAAGTACTCTTGGCCCAGGTGGGTGACATGCCGGAGGACCAGTGTCTTGGGTATTTTCTAAGTGGTTTGAGGGAGGACATCGGCAAACGAATTGGGATCCACGAACCTCGCACTATCATGAGGGCGATGGATCTCGCAAGAGCAATCGAGGAGGAGATGTTTGGATACGCAGGAGCATATCGTACTGGATATTCGACGATGAGCACCGCCAGGAATTATCGATCGGGCCTATTCGGTGGGCCTCGCGACAGGGCTGACGGTTTGGGCTCAGAGAGGGGCCGGCCCAATATTACTACAAATGTTTCCGGCCGTCGGGAGCAATACAATTATCCGCCCGATCGTAAAGCTACTTCTACAACATCGCTTGATAGCAGTAAAACATTTGGAGGGGGAAATACACAGGGCCACGTCCAACGACGCAGTGATGCTAAATGAGACGGCCGAATTGTTTCCCAACAAGAATTTCAGCGAAGGAGGGAGAAGGGATTGTGCTTCAGATGCGGGGAGACATACTCCCCGACGCACAAATGTGCGTTCAAACTCTTACAGGTAGCAGTACTGGACGATGAAGAAGGGGATGTTGAGGAGCTGAGTGACACAGTAACAGTGGAGGATGAGCAGGAGGAAGACGTTAAGGATTGTGGCACGTTGGAATTACCTTTGTTCTTCATCAGTGGAATGAACCAACCGCAGACGCTAAAGTTGAGAGGGAGGATCAAGAACGAGGAGGTTGTGGTGATGGTTGACAGCGGAGCCAGCCACAATTTTGTATCACGTGTCTTAATGGAGAAATTAGGCCTGGGAATTGATGAGACAGTGCGCTTTGGGGTGTGTTTAGGGAACGGGGGACGTATACAATGCCAGGGACTATGTCGCAATCTGCGGGTAGAGCTGGGTGCTTATACAGCGATTATCACGGGTCATTTGTTCGAACTAGGCGGTGTTGATGTGATACTTGGGGTCGATTGGCTGCGGACCCTTGGGGAAGTTTTGCTTGATTGGAATAGACTGAGAATGCGCTTCAGTGGAGGGGACCAAATGGTGGAGCTCAAGGGGGGATCCGACGTTGCAGAGATCTTTGGTGTCGCTTAGATCAATTTGCAAACTGACTGAGATTGAGTTTGCAGCCACACTGTTTTCTGTGGATAAATCTGGCCAGATGGATGAGGCAGAAACTACCAGAGTGTATCCTGGAGAATTACAGCACGTATTGGATAATTACACAAGGGTATTTGATAAACCCCACGGGTTGCCACCAAAAAGAACTCAGGATCATGGGATTAAGCTCAAGGAGGGACATGCTCCTATACAGGTTCGTCCATACCGTTATGCGCACAGGCAGAAGAATGAAATTGAAAAGCTTGTGTCGGAGATGTTGTCCGCAGGAATTATCCAACCTAGCATAAGTCCATTTTCAAGTCCAGTCATCTTGGTAAAGAAAAAGGACGGGAGTTGGAGGTTTTGTGTGGATTATCGAGCTTTAAATGAAGCTACTGTCGCAGATAAATACCCGATACCAGTGGTAGAGGAGCTTCTGGATGAGCTACATGGTTCCACTATTTTCTCTAAACTGGATTTAAGGTCCGGGTATCATCAGATAAGGGTGAGGACAGGGGACATCGCGAAAACAGCCTTCTGCACTCACTTGGGGCACTATGAATTTCTTGTAATGCCATTTGGGCTAAAGAATGCTCCTGCTACATTTCAGGCTACAATGAATGACATTATGCGGCCTCACCTACGGAAATTTGTTCTGGTTTTCTTTGACGACATTCTGATATTCAGCAAAGATTTGAAGGAGCATGTGGAACATCTGCATGTGGTGCTGGAAATCCTCTGTGATAATCAGTTGTTTCTCAATGAGAAGAAGTGTTGCTTTGGGTTGACAGAAATTGAATATCTTGGGCACGTGAGGTGGAGTGGTTGTTGACAGGAAGAAGGTGGAAAGTGTGGAAGCTTGGCCAACCCCGGGTAACATCAAAGAACTCCGGGGATTCTTGGGACTTTCGGGATATTATAGGAAGTTCATCCGCGACTATGGCAAGGTGGCAAAACCCCTCACAGACTTGTTAAAAAAAGGGTGCTTTGGGTGGAATTGTGAGGCTGCTCAAGCCTTTGAGGAGCTCAAAAGGAGACTCACGACAGCCCCTGTTTTGAGGCTTCCTAATTTTGATGAAGATTTTGAAATTGAATGTGATGCTTCGGAGCGTGGTATTGGGGCTGTTCTAACTCAAGGAGGCCGTCCTGTTGCTTTCTACAGTAAGGCTCTAGCTGATAGAGCTCCTAACAAATCTACCTATGAGAAGGAGTTAATGGCATTGGCTTTAGCGGTGCGCCATTGGCGACCTTACCTATTAGGGAGGAAATTCGTGGTTGTAACAGACCACAAAGCACTCAAAGAGCTGTTACACCAAAGGATCACAGCCCCGGACCAACAACAATGGCTTTCGAAGCTCATGGGGTATGAGTTTCAAATCAAATACAAGGCGGGATCACTCAACAAGGTAGCTGATGCATTGTCCAGACGGGGGGACACAATTCTCAGTAGCATCAGTCACATTTCTATACCTCAGTGGGACAGCATTGAGGAAATTAAGGAGGCAGTGAAGGACACTGTGCTGAGCAAGATCATTGCCAAACTAAATGAGGGAGAGCTATCAGATTCACCATATTCCATGTCTAATGGCACATTGCTGTACAAAGGGAAACTGGTGCTGCCCTCAGAATCAAAATGGACGCAGTAGATAATGATGGAATGTCATAGCTCAGTGGAAGGGGGACATGCTGGAGCATTCCGCACAATGAAACGCATAGCCAACAGTTTTTTTGGAGGGGAATGAAGAAAGCAGTGTATGCTTTTGTAGCTGAATGTCTGGTGTGCCAAAAACACAAATATCAGGCGTTGAAACCTGCTGGTTTGTTACAACCGTTGCCAATTCCAGACCTGATTTGGGAAGACATCTCTATGGACTTCATTTCGGGACTGCCCAGGTCACGTGGATTTGATGTATTATTTGTGAAGTAGACAGACTGTCCAAGTACAGCCATTTCATTCTGTTGAGGCACCCTTACACTGCACAGGTTGTAGCTGACAAATTTGTCAAAGAAATAGTCCGTTTACATGAAGTTCCGAGGTCAATTGTTAGTGATCGAGATCCTATCTTTATGAGCTCTTGCTGGAAGGAGATTTTTCGATTGCAGGGTACGAAATTAGCCATGAGTTCAGCATACCATCCTGAATCTGATGGACAAACGGAGGTTCTTAACCGTTGCATTGAGACCTATTTGCGTTGTTTTGCTTCTGAGCAGCCTTGAGCTTGGAGTACTTGGATACATTGGGCTGAGTACTGGTATAACACGGCTTATCAAACAGCAGCAGGCATGACCCCTTTCGAAGTAGTTTATGGGCGGAAGCCACCTGTCATTACAAGGTTTCTACCAGCTGAATCAAATGTGGCAGCGGTGGGTCGGGAGTTGCTGGACAGAGATGAAGTCTTGCGGCAACTCAAGTTTAATCTTCAGCGGGCACAACAAAGGATGTCTAAGTATGCCAACACTCATCGCCGAGACATTTCATTTCAGGTAGGGGATATGGTGTTCCTCAAGTTAAGGCCCCATAGGCAACAATCAGTGTGTTCCAGGATATTCCAGAAACTGGCTCCAAGATATTATGGACCCTATGTCATCACCCAAAAGATAGGGGAGGTTGCCTATAAAATTCAGCTACCAGAAGGATCTCGTATTCATCCAGTTTTCCACGCCTCTCAACTCAAGAAAGCAGTGGGTGAGCACGGGAAAATTCAGGAACTACCACTGGGCATGGAACATGACTTGACATTCAACTATGAACCAGTGAAAGTATTGGCTCACAGACAAAAGAAACAGGCCGGCATATTGACTCCACAGATACTGGTGCAATGGAAAGACAAACCAATTGAGGAGGCCACCTGGGAGGACGCGGCTGACTTCGCAACTCAATTTCCAGAAACCAGCCTTGGGGACAAGGCTGCCTTTAACAGGGGGGGTATTGTTAGGGAACTTGAGCGTGAAATTGTAGATAGGCCCAAGCCTCCTATTACTAATGTCTATAGCAGGAGGCCCAAGGCCCAAGGAAGAAACTAGTTATAGAATAAATAGGATGGTTAGCGACAGAAAAGGGTATGAAGTTAGTTACCACAGTTAGCACTATCTAGCTAGGCTAGAGGTACAGGGGCTACCCTGGGTCATTTTCTACTTTTCCTGTAATTCAGTTGCATGAGTAATAGACTGTTTCTTCACTGAATATCTCGTGCCTTACTGTTATTCTTATCTGTTGATCGTGATCGCAACAGGTCTCTGCTTCAAAACAGCTATCCTTTTCCAACGAAATGTTCCTGGTAATAGAGTTCTTACTAGAGCACCAAACTTGTAGCTGAATGGAAATAATTAAGCTTTGTCTTAGTGAGTAGGATTGGCTGACCAGGATGTACCAGCCGCGAAAATTGTACGTAAGGTCCAGTCCACCCACATGCGTGTTCCTAAGCTGAAGAAGAAAGTCCCACCTTATAAGTTGGTCCGGAAGCCTTTCATTTTCTGTTGTGAATGGAACTTTTAAGTTCTTCCCTGCTTAAGAGCTTCTACCATGCTGTCATGCGCTTAGATACAACTTCATCCATGCTTCTAGTTCTTATAAAATTGTTGATCTTTGTGCAGCTTATCTTAGACAAAAGAATTCCAGTCAAGAACTTGAATGAAATTAAAGGTGCTCTTATTGGAGCTCTTGCATCTCATGGGCAGTTATCTGGTGCTCTTAATCTGTATGACGAGATCAAAGAAGCTGACTGCACTCTGGACCCTAAAGCTATTAAATGTCTAATTGTAAGCTGCTCTAGCTCATTGTTAAAGAGTCAACGTGTTTTATTAACAAACTCATCAAATTATATATGTTTGGTAGGAACATTTTCAATCTGAAGGAGAATTGAATAGAATGCTTCAGCTACTCGAGCAATTAACCAGTTCACCTTATTGGGTTGAGGCCTGCTTCAGGGTCATATCATATAGTGTTCAGCATGAGCATCTAAGGTTCTCTTTGCTTTCTCTGGCGACGAACAATCAAATTATCACTATATTTATTCCTTTTTCTACATCTTCTTCTACGGTTTCCATGAAATTTCTCTGTAAATCCACTGATCATTTTGTTTGTTTAGATCTACTCTTGATTTACTCAAGAAAGTTAAGGATAAATTCAACAACTGTGAATTTGCTACGGAAGTTCTGTTTGATGAGGTATTACCTTGTTTTTTCCCATCATCTTGCAAGAAGCAATTTATTGGACTTCATATCTTTAGTTTAATTACTCATTGACATGTTATGGAGTAGGTATTTTGCTTTATTGCGGAGAAAGAGGGCAAGGACATGCAGTTTGGTCTTGATTTACTTCACTCTATTAAGACCGAATTTGGTGTTCGCCCTTCAAGGAAAAGTCTTGAGTTTCTCATGAGTGCCTGTGTGAATTGCAAGGATGCCAAAGCTTCGTTTGCTATTTGGGAAGAATACAAGAAAGCTGGCCTGCCATACAATGTTTTAAGTTTTGTGAGGTATGGGCATCTGAATTCTTCTGCTATTTACAACTTTCATAGTAATCATCAAGGTTTTAGGACAAAGTTATCGTAAGAGTCCTTTTCTGAAGAAGCAGAGACCATGTCAAATGTGAACTGTTCTTGCAATGCAAAAGCATCCAGTATAAGTCTAACAGTTTCAAGTTTATTATCAGATTATCTGAGCATGACAGGTATAATATCGTTTGCCAGTTGGACTTATAACTATGAAAGTTTCTACAAGATAATGTGAGAACTACTAAAAGGGTAATAGGGTTGTCAGTATTTACAGTCTTGTATGTGTTTGCTCTGTTAACTAAGAGCTTACAAAAATACAAGTTCTCATGTCTTGATTAAACATTTCAAGTTACTTTCCCCTCAGTAGGCATTGTTGATCATGCAGTGGGTGTAGTGCACGTCTACCCGATACAACAGTATTCTTTTGAACTCCATTTCTTTTCAGACCCTCTACTGTGTACTTTCTAGACTGTCTACTTCTTCACTAAAGATTTTATGTAACTGTTGGACAACATCTAGTTGGGAATCCTATTTGTCTATCAGGCAATAGGCCTAGTAAGCATAGAGCTTACCTTAAGATCACTTGCTCAACAAACAGGCAGTCGGTCACGATTTTCAAAACTTGCAACTCGTACGCTCTGGATTGAGAAGACGTATTGTTCGATGCCTGTCTAATCCCATGGCAACTTGCTTTTGTGGTTCTTGACGGACTTGCTTATATGCTTCCTCTAAACTTGAAAGGGAGAGATAGCCAAACAGACCTGCTAACTTATCCAAACTGTGATCCACAAGATTATGTATACTATAAAGGTTCTAGTCAAATCCTATCTGCAAGATAAAAATAATGATACTCATTATTGTATACTAGCTAACAACTCATTTAAAATCCTAAATTTAATTTAGGTTCTCTGTTTTATGATTGCAGGATGTACCAGGCTCTTTTGGCTTCAGGAGAACGAGCATCTGCGGCAAAAATCCTTAAGAAGATACCGAAAGACGACCCCCATGTCCTTTGCGTCATCCAAGCATGCCAAGAAACATACTTGAAACCTTTATCTGTTAAAAAGAATCAAAAGGACAGGAAGAAGGCATTAGCAGCAACTTTGGGGTTGCTAGATGGTTTAGAAACCAGACAAGGAAACAAAGGTACCAGTTTTATACGATCCTCTGAACTCTTCTTTATTATCTTTTTCATGCAGTGACACATGAAGGTACTTGACTAATTGGTTGGTTGAATGTCTTTGTTATCTTCTTCCTGATTTTTCTTTAGTGCTAGTGAAGATTATCAGGTCTGCTATTTACAGCCAATTTTTGGGCCTTTACAGGTTGATACAAACAATATTCAATAAATATCTCGAGATATTTATGTGAAGATAAATCAGCAAAAGAAACAGAAGAGTGTGTGCTCTCAATGACCAGGTGCCACACTTTTTACGGTACTGTGCCCTGACTGTGATCTTATGGATGTTGATCAAGCGAGCAAATCACAAAAGAGTCGGGTCGTCGCAGTAGAGTGGGTTGTGGTGAATGTTATTCGTGTAGGAAATCACTTGGCTATTATTTAATTTGGCCTAGGAAGGAACATTTACTTAACTCTGGAAATAGTATCAGTTGCAATATAGTCGTAAGCATGTCGCATGTGAGATTTTGGCGACGTGAGTCACGCTTAAAATTGGGCCGCATATCATATTTTTCATAATAGAAGTTAATTAATGACATGGTATATATTTCAACTAAGAAGGCCGTAATATATTTGTTGAATATATTTCAACCTTGAAGAAAATTTACTTTGTTATAATATTAAGGCTTCGTTTGGTAGGTAGGATGTGATTGATAGTGGATAATTAGTATGAGTGATAAAGTTAAAGAAACAGTGTGATTATTAATATATGCAATTTAGGGGCTTCTGTTTGGTTCGGTTTTAAACGGAAGGATTAAACACTGTAGCTGGATGTATTTTACCAAAGTAACCTTAGCATTGAATATTTCTCACCCAATTAATGGTAATTCCTTTTATCAGCTGTCAGGCTACTCGAACTCCACACCTATCGGCATGAAACTAGATAAAATTCTTAGGTAGAATGAACTTTCATCTAAACTAGAATACAAGAAAACAAGAACCAAACAAAATGTCGATGAAAATCGGAGAAGAAATTACACATTCCAAATCACAAATTTAACTTCTTTCTAAAAAAAATTCACCACTAAAACTAGCTGCAGAAGCAGGATAGTACAGGGAAGTTATCTTCAAATAAGATAGCAAACTCCTCGCCTGCACCAGAAACTGAACCCTAGTCTCAATCTACAAGAGTACAACCCCAAGCTCTGACGATCTCAATACATGCTTTAGCCGATAGTTGTAGAGGTAGTAGTGAAGTTTCCCATCTCCTGGACCAAGCTACAGCTCCTTCAAGAAAATCTCGTTCTGCATAACATCCAAAGCTTTAAAAACATCAAATTCCTCTTTATTAGCAACATTAAGAGCATCATTCATCAACTGAAGTAACGAGGTCTTTGTAGATACATTGTAATAAGAATAAGCAGCCTTCAGACTAGAATGGCTTTGGCTAGAAGGTATCGAAGAGGGTAGGGTGTAAAAACTACATAGGTCGGTAATCTCTTGATCATCAGGACTTGATCAACCTCAGCACAAAAGATTAACCTCATTAATCAAAACTGAAGCCAATCTTTTTATCTAAGCTTCTTGTGGACGCACAAAAGATTAACCTCAGCCACTATTAATACATCATTTCGCAAGGATTCCAGTAATGGAGGCAACCAATTTTCGTGAAAGCTTCACCATTATTCCAATGTGCCAACTCCTATAATAACCAGGAGGCAGCAATGCCTATTGAAGAAATTCCTTTGAGTAATTAAATCTAAACACGTTCTCATCATACTCAACATAGTTATTAGCTAAGAGATTATACACCTCAGCACATAGCTCGTCACATGTAATCCACTCATATAAAGTTGGAAGATTATATGGCTCTTGTTTGACTTCTGAAAGCAGTGTCGGCTGCTGGATTGGGCCTTTTCAGAGAGACTCGTGTTCCCAAGATCCTTGAATTGCCCTACAGGTTGGGTTTCCAAAATTTATGCCTTTTGGCGAGAGAAAGAGACTCTTGAATTTCCGCGATAAAGAATCAATTGGTACTTCCTCTTCATTCTCATTCTCTCTTTCAGAAGATAAGGAATTATTGCTAGAAAAATTTTGGCTTTCAGTCGGTGTGTTGTTACCAGCCATTTTTTTAGAAACTGCCTATCATCAATTTAAGAGAACAGGATAAGTAGAAAAAGACTGCACCAGAAATTTTCCGAGAAATTGGAATTCCAATCTTTGGGAGAATGTTTACAGAAATATAAAAGCATAAAATTGAAATTCAACCTCACTGCTCCAACGTCCACGCACAAGAACAGGGTTTTTTGAACAAATCGTTGAAAGAGATTAACGGAAAAATTATCAATCCAAAAATACCTGCGACGCCGAGAATTGCGATTCTCCTACACGATTCTGCGAGACGGAAGTGGTTCTCCTACACGATTCTGGAAGAGCTGAAGCTGGAGAGCGGCAGAAATGCACGTTCTTCGCCGCGAATCAGTAGGTTTGTATCAAAGGGTTTACAGGGGTAAATCGGTAAACCTTTGGGCTTTCTTCCCAATCGGCAATTGCGGACTAAGTAACCCACCAAATTAGAAGGGATAGTTATCACGCGGAAATCTGCTGAAATCTGCCTAATCACGGATTCAAGGATTCAGGAAAAATGTTCCAAAAACGAACCAAACGTTGGATTGATGTCAATCCAACTCCTATCCTGCGTACCAAACGCAGCGTAAGCGTATTTAATGCATTCAATTGGTCCCCAGTTGAGTTTGAATATTTTTTAAACATCATTGTTATCCATTCTTAGAAAAGTTAGCCCATCAAAAGTCAACCTTTTGTATAGGTTAGAGGTTATTTGATCCATAGGTTTTAAATCGAGATATATGCGTGGAAAAGATATATAGCAGTTCGATTTTTCATGAATACAATTGTTGGTTTCAATTTCTATTGTTAATGATTTCTCTTTTTCTTATTTTGTTGTACCAAAATGCTATCAAATTTAATCATTAGAGATTACATATATGATTTAGTAATCAGAGAATTAATAATTTAATCTACAAATTTTTTTAGTAATTCTTGGTAAAATTAATGTGAGATGAGAGAGTGAAGGAGACGATATCGTATTTTTTTTGTTTTCTGGAATAAGAAACTGCTTTTCGGAAAGTAAGAGCAATCAAATGGTTGGATTAGAAGTTTGAGCATGGAAAGGAAATTTTCATTTTGCTATTTCATCTGTTTCAGCAACACAAACTTATTCGCTGGAAACGGTTTGTATAATTTATCGCATTTATATGTGAAACATAATCCCAATTGCTTGAAATAATGTCTAATTTTCGTGCACCCTATATTCAATTTGCTGATGATTAATTTGTGAAGAAAAACTCTCATATTCCAACTTTATTTCTAGTGATTTCAAATGCTCCCTAAATGAGGTCTCCCTCCTCCCGAAAATTACTGGAGTTTGCCACACACCAAACGCTAAATCATGGGTGTTCTGATGTTATCTTTAGTAATTTATCTTGTTGAAAGCATACGAGTGTGTGTTGAAAACTTGGAGTTGATACTGTAATGAATTCCCGCCTGAAAGCCTTCTCCTTGGGATTACAAACTTCCATAGAACATCGCCGCAGCAGAAACTTCAATTGCCCATATTCTCACGCATATGGCGGCTTGCGTACGAGACTCCTCAAGCAACCACGGCCCCACAAGCCTACGAGAAACCAACTTCGTGAACCCATTCCATTCCTCGATCATATCAAGCAATGCGAAGATCCGGACGAAGCGTTTTCCACGTTCCATCGATACCATGAAATGGGCTGCGGCCTCGACTACCCTTCCTACGCTTCAATCATCTACAAGCTAGCTCGCGCGAAAAAGTTTGAGTCTGTCGATACCGTTTTGAGTCTTCTTCAGACACGTGATATAAAATGTCAAGAGGCTCTTTTCATAGCTCTGATGCGGCATTATGAGAAGGCCCGGTTGATCGATAAAGCCATCGGCTTGTTCCGGGAGATGGGAAGGTCATTCAATTGTGTGCGTACAGTTCAGTCTTTTAATACGATGTTGAACGCTTTTGTAGTGAATGACCGGGTTTCTGAAGCTGTAGACTTCTTTAAGGATGGTTCGAAGATGGGTTTCAAGTTGAATCCGGTGTCCTTTAATATAATGATCAAGATGTGGCTGGGGAAGGGTGATTGGGAGAAGGCTAGACAGGTGTTTGATCAGATGCTTGAAAGAGAGCTGGAACCTACTGTTGTGACTTACAACTCGCAGATTGGGTTTTTGTGCAAAAGGGGTGACGTTGATGAGGCCAAAATGTTGTTCGAGGATTTGGTGAGAAAAGGGAAGAGAGGTAACGCGGTGACCTATGCTTTGCTAATGGAAGGTTTATGTGATTCGGGGAGGTTCAATGAGGCAAAAAAAATGATGTTCGATATGGAATACCAAGGATGCAAAGTAGAGCTAGTTAATTACGGTGTCTTGATGAGCAATCTTGCCAAGAGAGGATTAATCAGTGAAGCTAAAGGTATGCTTGTTGAGATGAAGAAAAGAAGGATCAAACCTGATGTCGTTATGTATAACATCTTGATCAATAGTTTGTGTAAAGAAGGCGCGGCTTCGGAAGCCTATAAGTTGTTGGTTGATATGCAAGTTAAAGGATACGAACCTAATGCAGCGACCTACAGAACGGTGGTGGATGGTTTTTGCAGAGTCGGGGATTTTGTGTGTGGTTTGAAGGTTTTGAATGCAATGTTGTGTGGTAAACATATCCCACGTCTGGAAACTTTTTGCTCTTTGGTTATTGGTCTGATCCGTTGTGGGGATGTGAATGGTGCGTGCTTTGTCTTGGAGGAGATGGAGAGGAGGAAAACTAGATTAACTTGGGAATCGTGGGAAATCCTCGTCTCGGAATCATGTCTTAATCATGAAGTTGTCACTGGGATCTTGGCTGATATTGTTTGTTCTTGCGAGCAACTCACGTATACTTTCCTGTCGAATACAAGTGCGCGCGCAAATCTGGAGCTTGTTCCACCATAGAGGTATTAGCTTAGGCAGCAAAGTTCCAAATAACTTGAAAACGTGACAAATTTGAAGTCAATAGATCAACGAAACAAGAAGAGGGGCAAACCTTGTTTAATGGACTATATGTTAAAGATCTCCTAGAGGAAAATTTCATAATTAAGCCCATCGTATGTCATCTTTCCCCCCTTGGAGGGAGCTGGGAAAATTTATTTCCGCCTAATGATTTTCTAAGATACTCTCTTGTTGATGTTCATGCATACTTTTCCGAGTACCAAAAGAGTGTCATACGTCCAGTGAAATATTGTGAGGATATACTTTGGGAATTAGTCCGTTATATGGGTTGGGTCATCTTCCTCGGGTCCCTGCCTACTCGTGCATATCCCTCGATTACCACATGTATGGGCCAAGGGGGCTTTGACCTATACAGGGGTTAACCCATTAATGGGGTTAACTTTTATTTTAAAAAAATAATAATAACTACTACCATATTTGTTGGATGAAGCCTAATTGCATTGGGGGCCTCCTATTATCTTCGAAAAGTAGAAACTAGCAAAATTTTGAAGCATATTTTATACATTTATACATACAATAACGAAGTAAGTTATGAAAAGTATTAGTATTATTTATTGATAACAAAAACCTGCCAATGCTAAGTATTTGAAGTTTATTTGGCCCCCAAGTCCCAAATTTGTAATTAGATCTGATGTTCAGTTTCTTAATTTGGTACCTCAGTTCCAAATTTATGATAAGATGTTATGTTCAATTAAGTGATCGAATAAAGAAACAAAAAATACAAAAAGGGTCCCACTATATGCTATTTTTGGGTCTGGGTGTCTCCGTAGTCCGTCCACAATACCCCCACCGATTCCACAAAACCTTTCCTCCAAACAAACAACTACCAACTCCAAATAGTAAATCACACACGCCACCTGTGTAACTCACACGTGTGAACTCCTAACACCCATCCACACCCACCAAATATTAATTCCTTATTAATTATTATTATATTAAAATGATATAAACTATATTATAGCTTATCTCTTCTATAAAGTATAAAGTTTAGTAACTGGAAAGGTATCATCATTTTTTAGATCAGATAACACCAACTTATGACGGCTGGCCATGCAATCTTAAAATGTTTCCAAATTATGAAATTTTAATGGAAATAGAAATAGACGAATCATTTAGGGCCGTGCAGCCCCTTCGAAAGGCCTAGGATATCAGTTGTTATGGTTGTCTTTGGAATTTTGATCCATAGATTTGAAAGAGAATTGAGTTCGAATTAACTAAAAAAAAAAAAAGATGGTTTTTCAATCAAATTAGTTGAGTGTAAAGTTATTATCGAGTAAATATTAAATATAAAGCAGTGAAATTTAAAGATACCAATTTAGTTTACGTTTTGGCCCCATGAACATAGGCGAAACTATGTGTGGACAGGCTTGAGCTTTAGCCCACACTGATTTCTCCAATTTTATTGTTTATATATGTGAAAATAGTGTAAAGAGACATGGTCCATGTGAAATATCATATGTCTTCCCTAAAGTCAGTCCAATCTCCAGTCTACCCTGCTACACAGGCCTAGTTTCGCTCCTGCACATGAATTACAGTTATTGAGATACTAATAAATAATAACGTGAAACAAATACCATATCGGATGCACGCCTAAGAGAGTCGTGCAAATTGTAATGGATGATTTGGCTTGGACTGATCTTCGTATCCTAAAATTCGGTTCAACTAACAGATTAAAAGGATGGATAATGTTCATTTAATGAGGATCACGAAGCCACGCTTTCAGTTATTTCATTACGATATCACAATGACAATTACTTAAAAGCCATTTCTGTGGATTAATTTTTTTTTTAAAGAAACTTTGTGCTAGGTTGATTGAAAACATTTTGTCTGTTGTCCCATAATTTAATTCATATCGTATATTTAATTCAAATCTAGAATATTTTCATATAAAAAAAACTTATACTCTAAAATAGTTGATCAAATTAGGTATTCGATATTCGGATATCAAAGTTTGTTATGTAATCCGATCATATATGCGTACACTTCCATATTTAATGATAAAAAAATCCAAATTTGAAGTGTAATCTTTGCGTGGATTTTTAAATTTTTTTTTGCCGAAAATCGTGAAAGTCAAAGCAGTTAACTTTATAAATCAAGACACTGTTATTGTTCCAGTTTCAAAGCATAGCTTTGGGGGCAAGGCTTGACTTGTTGTGGTAAGATTCAAGGTATAGCATTAGGCTATGGGCGGTCAATGTGCCTTATTGGGGAAGCCACAAGGTCATAAATGAGCATACAAATTCATTTAGAATATAACAATGATAATTATGATATTACGGTTGTTTTTTTTTTTTTTACGGGGACGTGTTGATTGCAAATAGGTCGAACATAATATATCGTGTCGGATTTGATACGTCGTCGAAGATATTCTACTTTCCAGCCAAGCATCTGATCAAATTATTAGACCGTTATACTTGACAACCGGCCAAATATGTAAACACAAGTTTCGAATCCATGTTTTTCGAAATCTGTCGGAACAAATAACATAATGTCCAATCGTCTTGGATCTGATATCGAGTAACTGATTGGGTGGTTGAATAGCTCTGACTAAAGTTAAAATCAACTAATACATTTATAAATTAGTATTTTGCGTATAATTATTTTTTGTGACATGATATCTTCAAAAGATTTAGATATTATTAGAATTAAGAAGCTTGTAGATAGAAATAATAATTCATTCATAACATATATAACCCACACATCAAATTCCTGTAAGTAATTATAGAAAAAAAACTATTATCTATTTATATTATATTCTTTTCTCACTTATATTATATTCTTATTATATTTTTTAGCAAATTTATTATTTATATAACAATAAGATTTACAACATTTTAAACACATTATAATATTTGTAGATTTGATGGCTAGTCATTATATATTTCTCAACCCCGATTCATTATCGGATGCGTCAATCTTCCCCTCTCTCTCTCTAAAACTATACATACATCGATACGTACATCTCTACCTATACATGAAGTATATATAATCAATCGTGTAATCATCGGAGCCCAACGTATATTATAATTGATTGGAAACCGTTTAAGATTCTTGATTCAATTTGTATGTAACTTTGTATCGTAATATTTTGTTCTTAGCTTATTGTACAATTTTTTCATTAATTTGTTTGGCTTGCCCATCTTTTGAAGTTAGGTTTTGTGCTTTTGTTCATGATAGTAAAATTGATACCCCAAAAGGAAATACATCAACAAAGATTTTTTTTTTGTTTTTTTGTGGAATTTTGCTGATGTGTTTTATTTGTTCTTGATGAGATTGGCATAATCCGAACCTAGAGAATTACCCGTTATTTTATTCTTGGTTTTTTTAGTTTTGGTTGTGTGATTAATGTGAGAACGCGGAGACCGGATTATATAGGGGAAAAAAGGAAGACGAAAGTGTGAGTGTAGACAAACCGTTTGATTTGCATGGTTTCGATGGCTTTTGAGTTGGAAGCTAAGGTTGCAAACACGTGTAAGTTGGAAGTTTTGACATAGTTGGATATCAAACGTTATTACTGTGGGAGGGGCACTTTTTCTTGGGGTTATGTTCTTTGGGGAAGCGACAAGGCTGATTATATCAGTGTGGTGTGGTGCTTTTGTGGCTTCGATCATTGCTGTATAGCTTTGTAATTTCGGAATGAGGAATGATATCCAGAGAAATGGTGGTGATGGTGGAGCAGTCGTGCCACGTCAGGGAAAAGGGAATAATGGGATTATTCCCAACTCCTTTAAAGCTATTTCAAGCTACCTGAGGATTGTGTCTTCCGGTGCATCGACTGTGGCGTCCTCGGTGAGGTCTGCTGCTACTGCTGCATCTGCTGTCGTGGATAGGGATATTGAGACAAGCTCTGAGCAGGTGAGGCAGTAAACAGATCCTGTTCACATCGATTATGATTTTGAATCAATGAGGAAAGATGTGCACGTATCATGTTTGATAGCACTGGGTATGTTGAATTGAATTCATGACCTACTGGTTAACTGCAATTGGAAAAAACTGAAACCAAAATAATATCCATGAATGCATGTCTTGCATCAAAAAACATAGGATCACGATACCATTGTATTTCATCTTTCGTGTATTTTGTGTTCTGTTGCGACAAAGGTGGTCCATGGCTGATGGAACTGTCGTTGTTATTCTTTACCCCCTTCTATCCATGAAAATATTTAAAAGAAACTAGTTGTGATGACCACCTAGTTAAAAGAAGTAAGGAGATTTCATATGTAGAAAGTATTGGTGTTAATGTGGCCAGGAGTACTGTTTCCCACGGTTTCAGGTTGCACTTGCATTTTTTTTATTTATAAATTCCTCATCATTTTGCAACATATATTACTGTAATATTTAGACTTCGTTTATATAGTCACATATATTACATGTGTATATTTATGCTGTATCTGTTATTGATTCTTTAATACTAATTTTTAAAAGTAAATACCAATAGACTATCTGATTCTTTCAATATTTGTCAACAAAAAGTATATACGACTTTATAGGTGCTTTTCCCATGTATAAGACATCTTCAGAACTGAATTCGGTTGCACAGGTTTCTCCATCCTCTTATTTGTCTCAATAGTCGTCTTCTTTTCCAGAATTTCAGAACTCTTTCGTTTTTTACAGAACTATCTCAGTTTTTCTTCATCGAAAATTTTTATTAAATTGTGATCACATAAAAACAAATGGACTTATATTAGGCTATTATTGTAATAATTAAGTTTACACATCAATTTTTTTTCTTTATCTGTACTAAAAAGTGCAACCTATCATAACCTTGCCTCTGGTCCTTTTAAACGAATTATCATTCCAGCAGATTCTACTTTGTAGTTTGAGAATGTGAACTAACCTTTTGTACATAGCTTGAAAGACTGGTATTTTTAGTTCACAGCTTCTCTTGGGTGATTTGACTGTATTCGTATCAATTGAAAGTAATAAGTTTTCTGCTGATCCACTTATGCTAGCTTACCACCATGTTTCACCCAAATGGTGCGCTTGTGGTCCGAATCTTTTAGCTGTATGTCATGAACTTATGACTATCATATCTATGTTTGATGTAGCCTTTGTTATTACAGGTTCGCTAGCATTCTTGCATCTTAGATCATGTTAGCTTGTTTAGAATTTTTGTGGATCTTTTTGGTTTAGCTGACTCAACTGTATCATCCTGTCCTTCTGCTAAAGGTATCCTGGGCTGGCTTTGACAAAATAGAATTTGAAAGAGGTATCACAAGGAAAGTACTCTTGCTGGGGTACAGTTATGGGTTCCAGGTTTGGGATGTCGAAGTAGCAAACAATGTATGCAACCTAGTCTCCAGGAATGATGGCCCAGTTTCATTTATGCAAATGGTACCAAACCCAGTGGCATCAAAGCAATCTGCGGATAAGTTTGCAGAAAGCCGCCCACTGCTGATTATTTGTGCTGATGGATCCTTTTCTGGCGGTAATAGTGTTCCGGAGGGATCAGTTACTCCATTTAACGGGGCCATCCATGGGCAGCTTAAGGATAGTTCCCTGCCAACTGTAGTTTGGTTTTATTCCTTGAGGTCTCAATCGTATGTGCATCTATTAAGGTTTAGATCAGTTGTTCATTTAGTGCGATGTAGCTCTCGAGTTGTTGCCGTTTTACAGTGGAATCAGGTGTGCTGTCCTCTCTCTGTGTTGTTGATGACACAGTTTATAAAGCTTCAAGTGTTTTTCTTATTGAGGACACAGTTTATTCAGCTTCATGTTTTTTCTTACCTTTTGGACCGTAATTCACTTGTCTTGCAGATACATTGCTTTGACGCGGCTACCTTAGAGAGAGAGTATACGATCCTTACAAATCCAGTTGTAACTGGGAGTTGTGGAGCAGGAAATATAGGCTTGGGTCCCCTTGCAGTGGGTCCCCGGTGGATGGCTTATACTGGGAGTCAAGTTGCAAATTCAGAATCTGGTCGTGTGAGTCCGCAACAACTTCTTCCCTCGGCTACTTTTCCTAATTCTGCTTCAAATACAAGCCTAGTCGCACATTATGCAAAAGAGTCAAGCAAGCACCTTGCTGCTGGTTTTATGACTTTAGGGGACATGGGTTATAAGAAGCTATCAAGGTACTATTCTGAGCTGTTATCTGAAGGCAACAATTGCCAATCAGGAGCTGCTAGACTGAAGTTACAAGGTGTTGCAAATGGAAATATGCCAGATGCTGACGATGTTGGCATGGTATGCTGTATTTCATCAAACGAGCAGTGAACTATTTTGCAAATTATTGACTCTATTATAGCTATAATTAATTGTACCAGAAATTTATTCCTTGATAAAACTTTAATGGGATACTGGTAATTGTTCCCTTATAACTCATATAATTGATTTTTAGTGTCTTGACTCTTGAATCGTTCTGTGGCCTTTCTGTCCTCTCATCTGTTCTTCTTACATCTATACACTTTTGGTTAATCTATGGTGGATCTCATTCTGTCACTATGTTACTCAGGTCATTGTCAGAGATATAGTCAGCAAAATGGTGATAGCGCAGTTTAGGGCTCATAAGAGTCCTATCTCATCATTGTGCTTTGATCCTAGTGGCACTCTTTTAGTTACAGCTTCAGTTCAGGGGCACAACATAAATGTGTTTCGCATGCTGCCTTCACTCTCTGGGAGTTCCTCGAGATGTGGACATGAATCATCTTACGTCCATCTTTACAGGCTGCAGCGTGGCTTCACGAATGCTGTAAGGTTTCGATGTTTTCTGTTTCCTACCTGATTTTCTGTCAGTGGGAAAATTTATTTCTGGGTAACAACGGTTTTGTTTCCATTGCTGGCTTACTGTTGTTCGGTTGTGTATTTCAGGTTATACAAGACATAAGTTTTAGTATGGATAGCCAATGGATTATGATCAGTTCGTCAAGAGGGACAAGCCACCTTTTTGACGTATCACCTTCGGGCAACTGTGCTGTACCTTCTGATCCATGCCTTAGTGCGAGAAGCATTGCATCCGGCCTGATGACAATGCCTGCAGTTCATGGATCGCAAAATTCAGGATTGCAGGTGCTAACTCCGCAGAGCGTTTGTGTGTCTGGATCTCCTGTTACACTTTCCGCTGTTAGCCGGATACGGAATGGAAATAATGGTTGGAGAAGTACAGTTAGTGGTGCTGCTGCAGCTGCAACTGGACGGGTGAGCTCTCTATCTGGAACAATTGCATCAACCTTCCACAACTGCAAAGGCAATGATACATGTACAGATGCAAATTCAATGAAGAAATGTTATTATCTGCTTGTCTTCTCTCCTTCTGGTTCCATGATACAATATGCACTTCAACTTTCTCCTGCTTTTAGTGGTATGATGTCTTTACCTGGATCAAATGTCACTTGTGAATCTGGCCCTGATTGTGATGCAAGATTAGTGATTGATGCAATCCAAAAGTGGAATATTTGTCAAAAGCAGAATCGGAAGGAGCGAGAAGATAATTTTGACTTGTATGGTGAAAACGGAAATTCGAGTAGCAGTAAAGTATACCCAGAAAAAATGAGACAAGAAAACAGTATACTTTCTAATATCACAAATAGGTTTACCTCTGAAGAAAGGAATCCGCACCATATGTATATATCTGAAGCAGAGCTCCAAATGCATCAGAGCCCAAATCCATTGTGGGCGAGGTCTGAGGTATTTAATCATCTATTGGAATTCGATAATTTTTGTTACTGCGATTCTGAAACATCATTCGATGACCGTTCATTTTTTTATTTTTTTGCCACTTTGGACAGATAAATTTTCAGGCAATCCTGGCTAATGGCTACAGCATGGACAAAGAGAGTACTAACATGGACGAAGAAAGTACTTGTGGTGGAGAAATTGAGCTTGAAAAATTTCCCACTCGTGTTATTGAAGCAAGGTCAAAAAACTTGGTTCCTGTTTTCGATTATCTTCAAGCTCCTAAAATTCGACATGGGAGGTATGTTGAGGTGTTTTAGATAAGCATTTTCTGGGTGAGAATATATTATTGTGGTTATTTGTATTTGGACATGCATTCTGTTTTTCATGTGAATCTAGGTGTTCTTGTTGAAAGAACTGGGACCTACACTTTATTCTTTTTGTTTAAATCATTTCACAGCTTCTTCATTGTGATTTTGTTTTATAAAAAATGTCAGATTGATCTCACGATTAGTGTTTCTTCTAATCATCCAGGATTACTCTGATGAATAGTAGCAACAATGGACACGTGCACCATCAGGGACTTGAGGCCTCCGAGGATGGCAAACTTTCGTGCAGCCAGGGTTCTGGTTCTGTTGAACCCGTGATGAATGGCCGGCGTTTTGTGAATCAATTGGGCAATAGTGTTGATGAAGCACGCCCTTTTGGCTCTCACTTGATCACTGATACAAGCAGGGGCTTTGTAAATACTAACAATGGCCCAATAGCAAACACTCAGCTTGATACCGTAAATATTAAGGGGAACTACATGAAGTCAAGCCGAGAGCATGATGAGTTTGACTAAAGGTAATTCCTCCATGGGCCCTTATCAAACGTCCCCTCTTATCCATTATATATCATCGTGATGCTTTCCTTGATTTCTTAGAGATTTTGACTTGATTATGCACAATTTTAGTTTGATGAAATCTAAAACTACTTAGCATGCATTTTGGGGAGTATGGAGAACATTATTTTTATGCTGTTAATGCTTATGTGAATTGCCCTCAATGGAATTGTTTCTTGGGTTATAACCTACACTCTCTCCCTCACTGTTTCTTGATTCTAAAATGTGGGTAAAAGACAAGTTAATTGCAAGCCTTTTTGTCCTCAAAATTACCTCCCCATATGTTAGCACCTTGTGTCATGGCCCAACTTTTAGAAAATCGGTGACTTTGGAGGAGTGAATGGACAACTCGGGGACTCTTTTGCGAGGGGAAGTAGTGTTGCTATACGAGGAACCCCTTTGCGAGTCGGGAGGCGACATACGTTGACAAGAAATCTTGTGCTCTTGTTTTCATCATTCACTTATAATAACTAGACTAGATAGACTAAATATGCCCGTGCAAACTCTGTCGATTTCTTCATTTTTCTTGTTCATATAGGTGACATCCAGTCTTCTATGCCTTTGCAGGTTGAAGATATTCTTTTATTCTCTTGGAGGGTCGACCTTCTTTGGAAGAATGTATAGAGAGAAGTGAGTGAAACTTAAGGTTTGAACTATGATTGGATAGTGTGCATTAGTTTGTTGGTTGGTTCTTTTCTCTGACATTCTGTAAATAAAATTATATAAATAAGATCCACTGAAACGATTTATGTAAGTAATATGAGCATCTGACACTAATTATCTCTACGTCTGATGTTGCATTGACCTTTCTTTGACTGAACCGAAAGTTGTGTAATAAATATTGGAAACGAATCGATGATGAACTACTCTTATGTTATCTTTAACATTTATCTTGGATACAGGCATGGAGCTTTGTTTTTCTCAAAAAATAAATTTGTATAAATATCTTAAATCATTTGAAGAAATGATAAATATGTTATTATGCAAACATATAGAGCAAAGCGTCCGCATGAGATTGTAACCTCCATCCAACCTCACCAACCATAGAACCAGTGTTTCTTGTTAACTATGAAGACTGTAATATGCTAGACGATGCACGACAATTTAAATTCGGACGCACGAAATTAACAAGGATCTGAACTAGGAAGTGCAAAAAGAATTGATAGAGTGCCAGAGTCTAAGATTACGTTTCGATCTTGCAAGCATTTGAACCAACCGAGACCCTCGATAATTTTCAAGGCTTATGCTATTGCCAGAAGATGAGTCCCAGGAAAAAATCATGGGCAGCATCAAAATTGCGTTTCAAGTCCCCTCTTGAGGTTTTACTCTATCAACCATGAAATTTTTACTAAAGTGGAAGAATGCCAACCACGAAAATCCGACTCCGCTCTCCTTAATTGTCTTCGCGTAAGGGTTTCATATAATAACTCAAGCTATATTCAACCGATAATGTTTAAATTCATGTCTTCCAACTTAATTTAATCCTTGCAGACTCTTGATTCATGGTCTTAACAAACATGCTACATAAAAAATCGAGGCTAAGACAAATCTCCAAAAACGGAAAATTTTGTAGTATCGTCTGAGAGAAAATGTCATTCATTCGACGTTGATGAAAGTTTACCGATGAATGTTCTTTCTTACAGTAATTCAGCAATACCTTGTCCAGGCCTGTGGCCTGTACCTAAACAGCTGCACTGACTTGCTCAAAAACTAGCAGACAAGCATTCAACACTCAATGCTGAAGGTTCTTCCAGCAGAACTTATACTAACCCTTGTTGATAACTTAGTTTTGTCACTTCCTAAGCTCGGAAGATATTCTTGCTTTCACTGCATCTTCACTCGTATACAACAAGTTTCACTACCATAAAATCATCCTTCATGCAATATCCAATAGACTTCTCATCCAATGCACAGAACGGTTCTCACTTCATCCTCGGATCAGCCCAAGAGAACGATTCTGTTACGAATCACATCCAGATACATTTTGCTGGAGGCAAATACAGCATTCATATTTTTACGAATCACCATGAAAGTTCAAAATATTTAGAAATAAAACATGTTATCATTTTGCTGCTGTTTCCAAGTCTTGACACACGAAGTTCATGTTACAATAGAGTAAAATCTAACATAACATCACTAACAAATAGTTTAACAGCTTCACCATAACTGAGACGATAACAACACAGGATTTAGCCACCAACTTAGGCAACTGGTGGACGGAGGACATGGTCCTGTGAAGTATCAACAGCAGCAGGTGGCATAAACTGCCACATAGCAACACCTGGGTTACTGATGATAGGGACCAACTTATTGCCTGCAGCTCGGCTTTGCGCAGTAAATGCAGGAGAAATGGCAGGAGGGGCATGGAAAAAGCCGGGCTGGGGTGTACTCACTGCCTTCATCTGCTGTTCCAGCTTCTCCTTTTCAGCCTTTAATTTCTGCTTCTCATCCCTAAGCTCATTCTTCTCAGCCTACATGCAGTAAAAACACAGGCCAAGGAGACTCGTAACTAGTTACTGCACACTGGTCCATTATCTATCATTAGCTGCTGACAGGTAGCTTTGACTACTTTAAAATGGGAGCTAAAAGATTACAATTACATTTCACACAAGAACATAACGCAATAATCAATCTTAAGGCTCTTACCTTCAGCTCTTTGATCTTCTCCTGAAGATTCAAGTTCGAGTCTTTCAGTTTCTCAGCTTCACCTCTTAGCTGAGTCATCATTCGAATAGCATCGACCAAAATAGCAGCCTTGTCTGCTTTGGGAGCCCTCCCAGGCTCAAGGAGCACAGCCAATTCTGCAAACCTAAAGAGGTCAAGGCAGGTATCAGAGGCCAAAAGAATAAAAGGGATATCCATCAAAGGAGAAAAGCAATAAATGGTGTACTTGTCATTGAGCCTATCCCTGCGCTGTTTCTCTCTGCATGCTTTGGAGCCTGATGGAGCGCATGATTCAGTTCTAGATCTGGGAATAGCAAATTTAAGTGAGACGGTGTGAGAAATAGCATAAGCTTTGTGAGAGAGACTGAAGTCATCGAGGTTGGAAGATCAATCCCTCAACCCTACAACTTTTTCCCAAAAAACACAAGTTCAAAGAAGAGTGATATGTAAGTATCATACTGCCAATGTGTTACGAATTTAATCGTAACTCACGCAGAACCACGCAATTGACAGTAAAGATGAGGAATTTTATTGATGAAATCACAGGAAGTGTATAGGAATTACAGAAAGATTGAACACCAAACCCAGGCACTTGCCTGTCCTCTAGCTACGCTAGATATGAAACCGACCTCAACTAAAATGATGATCTGCCTCTACTCGTTTCCTATCTATTTATACTCTTCCCTCTATTTTGGGCCTTGGGCCTCCTAGTATACACATTTATTATCTTGGGCCTAACAATATCCTCCTCCTCAAATTCAGCCTTGTCCCCAAGGCTGGTTTGTGGAAATTGGGCTTGGAAATCCGCGGTGTCCTCCCAGGTAGCCTCTTCTGCCGGTTTGTTCTTCCATTGTACAAGCACTTGAGGTACCATCAGCCCAGCTACCTTCTTCAGTCTGCGAGATACCACTTGAAGAGGTTCATAGTTGAATGATAATTCCTGTTCTAAGCCCCCTGGCAACTCCTGTATCTGCTCATGCTGTCCCACTGCCTTCTTGAGCTGAGAAACGTGGAACACGGGGTGTATTCTAGATTCTGTTGGCAGCTGTAATTTGTAGGCGACCTTCCCTATCTTCTTGATCACTGTAAATGGACCATAATATCTGGGAGCTAATTTCTGAAAGACCCTCGAACATACTGATTGTTGGCGATGAGGTCTCAACTTAAGGAAGACTTTATCCCCTACTTCATAAATCACCTCTCGCCGATGGACATTCGCTTGTTTAACCATGCGCTGTTGAGCTCGTTGTAAATTATACTTGAGCTGTCTTAACACTTCGTCCCTATCTTGTAATTCCCGCGCCACTGCCGCAACATTAGACTCTGCTGGCAGAAACGTGCAATCACCGGTGGTTTGCGCCCATACACCGCTTCGAAAGGGGTCATTCCAGCCGCCGTTTGGTAAGCCGTGTTGTACCAATACTCTGCCCAGTGCACCCATAAAATCCACGCTTTAGGCTGTTCAGATACGAAGCAACGCAAGTATGTCTCTATACATCGATTCAAAACCTCCGTTTGCCCATCGGATTCAGGATGGTACGCTGAACTCATGGCAAGTGTTGTTCCCTGCAGCCTGAAAATCTCCTTCCAAAACCCACTCATAAAAACAGAATCCCTGTCACTCACAATTGATCGAGGTACTCCATGTAGACGCACGACATCTCTAACAAATCTATCAGCAACACTTTGAGCCGTGTAAGGATGTTTCAGGAGAATAAAATGGCTGTATTTGGACAGCCTATCCACCACCACCAGCAGCACTTCAAAACCCCGAGATTTAGGAAGTCCAGAAATGAAATCCATTGAAACATCCTCCCAAATTTGTTCTGGAATCGTCAACGGTTGTAGCAATCCAGCAGGCTTCATGGCCTGGTATTTATGTCTTTGACATATTGCGCATTCAGCCACAAATTGATACACATCCTTCTTCATTCCCTTCCAATAGAAACTGTTAGAAATTCTTTTCAATGTCCTAAAGGCTCCTGCGTGACCTCCCTCTGCGGAGCAGTGGCCTTCCTCCATTATCTTGCGGACCCAATCAGACTGGGAAGGTAACACCACCTTAGTTTTGTACAATAACAACCCCCTTGACATGGTGTATGAAGAGTTAGTTAACTCTCCACTGTCCAGTTTGGCTAGAATCTCTTGCAATCCAGGATCCCTTCGCACAGCTGCTTTGATTTCCTCAATATCCTGCCATTGAGGCACAGAAATACTGCCCAGATTGGTGTCTTCATATCTTGATAGTGCATCAGCCCCTCCATTTAGAATCTCCGCTTTGTATTTGATTTGGAATTCATACCCCATTAGTTTAGCAATCCAATTCTGCTGGTCAGGCGTTGTAATTTTCTGGTGAAGCAGCTCTTTCAGTGCCCTGTGATCAGTCAATACTATGAACTTGCGACCCAATAGATAAGGCCTCCAATGCCTAACAGCCAACACAAGCGCCATCAATTCTTTTTCGTAGGTTGACTTGCTCAGTGCCCTCTCTCCCAATGCTTTACTAAAGAATGCTATTGGATGTCCCCCTTGACTTAATATAGCTCCTATCCCTCTTCCTGATGCATCGCATTCTACCACAAACTCTTCCTCGAAGTTGGGGAGTCTCAAAACAGGGGCTGTGGTTAGGCTCTTCTTCAGTGCTTCGAAGGCTGCCTCTGCTTCCATAGACCAACCAAAGCTGCCCTTTTTTAACAACTCAGTGAGTGGTTTTGCCACTTTCCCATAGTCGCGTATAAATTTTCGATAATACCCGGATAGACCTAAAAATCCCCGTAACCCTTTAACATTACTGGGGGTTGGCCATGCCTCTACACACTCCACTTTCTTTCTGTCCACTGCCACTCCAGCGCCCGACACTACATGTCCCAAATACTCTATTTCATTGAGTCCAAACCCGCACTTCTTTTTGTTGACATACAATTGATTATCCTTCAAAATTTCCAATATCAATCGGAGATGATCAGCGTGCTCCTCCACTGTTCTGCTGTAGATCAATATGTCATCGAAGAACACCAACGCAAACTTCCTCAAATATGGGCGCAAGATATCATTCATTAAAGCCTGGAATGTGGCTGGAGCATTCTTTAATCCGAATGGCATTACGAGGAACTCATAATGCCCCAAATGAGTTCGAAATGCTGTCTTCTCGATGTCCTCCGGCTTCACTCGTATCTGATGGTATCCCGACCTTAAATCCAATTTCGAGAACCACACTGATCCATACAATTCGTCCAACAACTCCTCTACAACTGGAATAGGATATTTGTCAGCCACCGTAACGTCGTTAAGGGCTCGATAGTCTATGCAAAACCTCCAGCTTCCGTCCTTTCGTTAAGGGCTCGATAGTCTATGCAAAACCTCCAGCTTCCGTCCTTTCGTTAAGGGCTCGATAGTCTATGCAAAACCTCCAGCTTCCGTCCTTTCGTTAAGGGCTCGATAGTCTATGCAAAACCTCCAGCTTCCGTCCTTTCGTTAAGGGCTCGATAGTCTATGCAAAACCTCCAGCTTCCGTCCTTTCGTTAAGGGCTCGATAGTCTATGCAAAACCTCCAGCTTCCGTCCTTTCGTTAAGGGCTCGATAGTCTATGCAAAACCTCCAGCTTCCGTCCTTTCGTTAAGGGCTCGATAGTCTATGCAAAACCTCCAGCTTCCGTCCTTTCGTTAAGGGCTCGATAGTCTATGCAAAACCTCCAGCTTCCGTCCTTTCGTTAAGGGCTCGATAGTCTATGCAAAACCTCCAGCTTCCGTCCTTTTTTACTAAAATAACTGGGCTAGAATATGGACTGGTACTTGGCTGAATCACCCCTGCCACAAGCATCTCTGCAACCAGTCGTTCAATTTCATTTTTCTGCCTATGTGCGTATCGATATGGCCTGACTTGTATCGGTCCCTGACCTGCTTTGATATTGATAGCATGATCTTGGCTTCTGCTCGGGGGTAACTCCACCGGTTTGTCAAATATTATCTTGAATCTGTCTAGAACTCCCTGTATTTCTCTGGGCCAGGCTTTTGTTTCCTCCCTCTCCTCACTGTCTGTCCTCCTGCTCACTGAAAATAATGTTGCAGAAAACTCAATCTCTGTTACTTTGCATATTGACTTAAAAGACAACATTGTGCGCTGGATTGTTGGGTCTCCTTTCAGCTCTATTGTATTGCCCTCCGATTGAAATCGCATGTCCATTTTGTTCCAGTCCACCAAAACTTCACCGAGTGTCCTCAACCACTCGATACCCAGAATCACATCCACCCCTCCTAGCTCGAATAGATGACCCACTATTGTTGTTGTATATGATCCCAAGTGTACCATCAGGCCATGACATATGCCCTGACATCGGACCCTGGTTCCATCCCCCAAACACACCCCAAAACTTATAGTCTCATCAACTTGCAAGCCCAGTTGCTGTATCAATTTGCGAGAGACGAAGTTATGGCTAGCCCCGCTATCCACCATAACTATCACTTCAATGTTATTAATCACGCCTCTCATTTTCATGGTCTGGGGCTGTGTCACTCCACTGATCGAGAACAATGGAAGCTCCACTGTTCCATAGCTATTAACTCCCTCCTCTATCTCGCCATCCATCTCCGTTGTTACTTCTATTTCCTCCTCGTTTGTCAATTCATTTTCGACCAGTGCTACCTGCAGCAACTTGAATGCACATTTGTGTAAAGGTGAATATGGTTCCCCACAACGAAAACACAAACCTTTCTCCTTTCTTCTCTGAAACTCCTGCGGTGACACGATTTCGCTTCCTTCTTTGCTTCAGTTCGCCTAGATTGTTGTCCACCCGCAACACTACCCCCCTCAGATTTCTGATCCCCTCCGGAAGAGTTAATGGATGTCTTTCGATCCTGTGGATAACCCAGTGGTTCTCGCCGATTGGTGATATTGGTAAAAGGCTGATTTCTGCTCCTTTCCCAAGTCTGTGTACTCATCTTGCTCACTCTTTCATTCTCAGATGGTGACCGGTAATGTCTGCCTGTATGCATTGTTGTTTGTCCCGGTCGGTAGTGCCCCCAATACCCATTGATTTCTTCATCTATTGCCCGCGCCAGGTCCATCGCACGCATAATAGTTCTGGGCTCGTGTATACCAATCCGTCTGCTGATCTCCTCTCGCATCCACTCAAAAAATATCCTAGACATTGGTCTTCAGGTAAATCCCCCACTTGCGCGAGTAACACTTCAAACTGTTCAATATACGCATCCAGCGTTAGGCTCCCCTGTTTCAGGGACGCGAGCAAGAAGAATGGGTTCGACTGTCGTCGCCCCCCATACCGTTTAATCAGCTCCTCTGCGAACCTTCCCCACGTCATGTTAGGAATTTTTGTCCGAAGCCATTGGAACCAATGATATGTAGCGCCATCCATGTGAATATGGGCTAATCGCAGCCGCTGAGCCACCGGCGTGTTATGCAGTTCAAAATACTGCTCGGCCCGTCCTAACCATCCCCGTGGATCCGCTCCCTCAAAACCAGGAATTTCAATCCGTTTTAACGCGTGACGCACATCATCATCACTGCCGAGTCGCGACTCTCTGTAAGAACCCCTGGTTTCTTCCTCCTCGTCGATATTCTCAGCATCAATCGCGCCTCTCCTCGTGTGGCTTCGCGTGTGATTCATCCATTGTTCTATTCGCATTTCAAGTCGTGCTTGCGAATCAGCCATATTCGCGAAGTCCTTCGTCAAATTGCTCATGCGCTCTTGTATATCATCGACATTATCTTGGACTGCGTTGATCGTCTTCTCCAATACCTCCAATTTCGATTCTGACCGCGTCGAAGTCATCTCCAGTGATCTCCTCCTCGGCGCTTGTTTCGAATCGGCAGAGTCGGACCAATTTGTTACGAATTTAATCGTAACTCACGCAGAACCACGCAATTGACAGTAAAGATGAGGAATTTTATTGATGAAATCACAGGAAGTGTATAGGAATTACAGAAAGATTGAACACCAAACCCAGGCACTTGCCTGTCCTCTAGCTACGCTAGATATGAAACTGACCTCAACTAAAATGATGATCTGCCTCTACTCGTTTCCTATCTATTTATACTCTTCCCTCTATTTTGGGCCTTGGGCCTCCTAGTATACACATTTATTATCTTGGGCCTAACACAATGTAACCGATCCTAGGAGTATGAAAGAATCGAGCTGATTCAAAATTATTTGACTTGTTCACAGTTATAGAGAAGGCCAATTAATAAACCAACAATGACATATCTGCACACGTAAAAAATTGTTTACCGTTTTTTTGCACCAGGTTCCTTCTGAACAGCTGATTCCCCAATCGAGTCATCAAGTTCGAAACTATCAATAGAGAAAATCGCATAACACACTTAGTAAAGTAACAAATCATGTTCATCTACGAGTTAGAGAGTCTTTGGGTACAGAATTTTCAGCAGGAGCCATATGATAAAAAGAAAGAAGTTAAAATTAGCATGAACAATGAATATTTATAAATTGCATAACTGGCTCCAGTTAAATTGCATTGCAAATAAGAGCAAAATATTGACAATAAATAAATAGATGAATCAAAGGAAAGGAAAACATCATGACCACATCCCAAATAACTACTGAGAATCATGGCTAAACTTTGATTTTATATTTCAAACCGATTGGATGTTGCACAAACATGTGCTATTGCAGATGGGGGTTCAATTATCGTTCATATACAAACTCAAATGACATGATAAGTATAAAATCCAATCACAAAGCAACAGAAAAAGAACTCAAACAAACCTCATTCAAGCCACAAGAATTAAATGATTACGAAAAGGTACAAAATTTTCCGTAGAAAAGACAATCAACGGCCCAAAACTCCACCTATTATTCGATGATCCGTTCAAGGATTGAATTTGCCAAGAAAACCCAGAACCTGGCGCAGAGAAATTGGCATCAGGAAGAGGGATTTCCTCGAAGCCATACTCGTACAGCCAATTCGTGTTCTCCGGGGAAACCATTTCCTATACGCAGCCGGAAAAACGATAAACTTTTCCGGCCGGAACAAACTCAACGTGGTAAATGGATTGATTAGGAAACCAAACCACTCCGATTCTTCGCGTTTCAAGGATAACGAGTTTCAATAGACTGAAAGGACATATTTTTTTGTTTTTTGCAAAAGTTCTGATATTTCTGAGTACGCAGTCGAATTTTAGGAAATTGGGTATCTTACGCAACGGTGGGGATGTTCGATTAACTGGGCCACAAACCATGCCTTTTCCAAAGTCAATATACAATCGGGCCGGGTCTATTTATCTCGTTTTCACTCAAACTTTGTGCTCGGATTAAGTATTTAATTAACAAGAACAGTGACTAATATACCTTGAATAGTCATATTTTCAATCTTACCATTCCAAATAGGACAGTTCTGTTTCTTGAGACTAGCAGCTAGTTGAGATGATAACAAGAGCCGTTAGCCAATAGTTCCACAAATTAAAGCTTATAACACTTCACTACAAATCCTCTTCAATTCAGAACATTATCTTGGGTTTCTTGATTACTAAGGACCATGCACGATAGAAAGTTCAACCTAAATGATTGAGCTCATACGCAACTCCATTTATCCTCCTCTATCGCTTCAACAATCAATATGCGATCAATTGGAAATTCCATCAAATATGCAACAATCTCTATTCGTTAAGACATATCTTATCACATATCACATCCAAAAGATTTTCAAATTAAAATCAGATATTCAATTATTAAATAAGGAAACTCCTTTGGTTGGTTGGTACTGACTCATATTTCGTTCCCCTGTAACAATGACATCGACGAGTTCTTGTTATAATAGGATGAAAGTTTTTGAACACGGATTTTTTAGGAGAGATGGAATGTTAATTTCACAGCATTAACAGTCACGCCAAAACCGATCAATATACCAAAATCCCTGCCGGTAACTGAATTTGTATTAAACAAAAATTTGAGTAATTGGATCCATTCGCCATGTACACCAAACCCTAAAATAGTTTTGTAGTCAATCTAATCATCATCGACGGAGTGATTTGATGAAGCGCCGGCTTTCTTCGGGAGGAGGAGGTTGTGGATATTGGGCATCACCCCGCCGTTTGCGATCGTCACATCACCCAGGAGTTTGCTCAGTTCTTCGTCGTTTCGTACTGCCAGTTGGATGTGTCGAGGCACGATTCTCGTTTTCTTGTTGTCTCTCGCAGCATTCCCAGCCAATTCCAGCACCTAGATCAAACAAATTCCAGAGGTGGGACGATTAATTTACGATGTAACAAAAAAACCGAAATAATGGGGATCCGATAATCCGGAACGTTAACGATAATGGTATCCGGAACAGATTTCCAGAAGTTTCAGAGTTTTCCAGATCTGAGAATCCTAGAGATCGGGATTTGAGCGAAGAAAACTATGCTTAAATAAATACCTCAGCTGCGAGGTATTCAAGGACGGCAGCGAGGTAGACAGGAGCCCCGGCGCCGACGCGCTCGGCATACTTGCCGGCTTTGAGGAAACGGGCGATACGACCCACCGGAAACTGGAGCCCAGCTTTGCTGCTCCGAGACTGAGCTTTCTTCGCTGACCCGGAACCGAGCATCTTCCCACGACCCGCCATTTCTGAATGCACAAAACTTCCAGAGAAATTCTAAAGGGAACAGCCTTGTGTGACAAAGTAGAGAACGCGATGATATATATAGTGGTGGGGATTTGATAATGTGCCAATCAAAGTGAAGTCACACGGATCGATGAGGATGGCCGTTGGATTAAATGAATGAATTGACGGACAGATCTGAAGCTAGGTGTTTCGAGTTTTAGTGAGAAGATTTGAAACATGTCATCCGCAAATTATTAACCAAAATCGCGGTAATATTGGCTTCCTAAGTTATAAATAATTGCATATAAACTTATTAAACTGCTCCTCGTACAATTTAATATTAATAATATTATCTAATTATATTTTATTTTATATTTAACTATAATGTTATTTATCGCATCAATCAAATAATTTTATATTTATTTTTATAAATCAAATATTTAATATTTTTCTCACATCAATTCTTTTTAAATTCATCTTTTTTATTTTATTTATTAAGTTTTATAATGATTAAAAACATAATTTAACATTTTATTCTTAATTTAATTTATCAAACTAAACATATTACTCTTATCAGATATTATATCTATCAAACTCAATAACTTATTATCACATCATTAAATATTAGTATTATCCTAACATATGTCATCCAGTAAAACAAACAATATCATACATTTTTCACGGTTTAATGGAACTTTTATATATGTCAGTCATTCCATATGATTTGTTGATTTGTATCATACATTTTTCACGGTTTAATGAAAATTTTATATATGTCAGTCATTCCATATGAAGTCAGATGATTCGTTGATTTGTATTGGATAATAGAGGTTACACCAAGAAAGGGGGTAAAAAATAAGATCCACCTCATCGAGATTTTTTAGATTTTTTAATTCAACTTCCTAGTGTTTGGTACATAAGAAGGAATTACGCTTAAATAGTTTCAAACCCGAAGTTCAAAACTTTTTTGCTAGATCAATCATGTCATTCTCAAAGTACCTGATATATGACATGATGATGTCAATTTTCACATTTTCGATCACTTTGATGTATTTGTTACGACAAAAAACAGATTAATTTCGATCACTTTTATGTATTTGTTAGGACAAAAAACATATTAGGTTACTCTGATATCATTTGTAGGATCGAAAAAAAGATCGTGGTACAGTTCCGATGTCAGATTGCAAAAGTGCTTTGATATCACATGATAAAAAATTTCGACACCGTGAATCGGATCAGATCGCGCTCTGTATTCTAGAGAAACAACACAGAGAAAGGCCCACAATTTGAACTAAATCACGTCGTGCCAGAGGAACAGGACAATGCTCGTTTTAAAAGCATTTTAAACGAAACAACGCGGACTGTCGACCGTGGTATGAAATCAGTTTGGAACTGCAATAGATCATATTCCTGAATATTTGAACAACGAGAGTACATCGGGTCTGGTCCAAAAAATCATGCAGAAATAACCCGAAATACTCCCTGTAAATTGAAAGTTGATTAAAAAAGTTCACAACATATATTCAGAAAGCAAATAATCAGACGTAGTGATTTGTTTATGAAAATTCGAATGCAACATCTTCTACATCTCCATTTCTTCCAAATTGGAATGATTCACTCTAGATGACTTTGATTATACAACGGCTTGTACAAACCCACTCAGTCAGGTCGCACCTGAACTGAACTCCTCGACTAAACATTCTGTTGCAGATGTTTAACGTATATCAACGAAAACTACATTTGAAATGATTTTGTTTTCACATTCACTCGCTATCTAATACACTCATATCTCATATATTGTAAGTAAATGTGTGTTGTGTGTGTGTTTGAGGATTACTATATTTCAACTCAGCTTTCACATATGAGCTCTCACACTTTCATCTTCTTCATGATTTTCAAGACAGCTCGACGACATCAGTTGGTGGTGCACAGTTTGATATTCTGATCTCGTCTAACCGACACTCTGTACAAAACCATGCAGCTTGAGAGTCTCTCTTTGGTCTCACGTCGACTCTTTTTCTCTTCATCAATTCAGCTTGTATATATAGCCTCTGATGATTAGAACGTTGGATGCAAGTTTCTAGCCGTTGAAAAGCTTCTATAAAGTTTCGACATTGTATACTCGTTGTCACCTCTTTGTACATGAATAGGTGAGACTATTTATTATCTTTGTACTGCCTCTAAAATGATGTTGACGTACCGGACCAAATCAATTTGAATCTTTATGATCTGTCTGAGTAAATCTTGCTCAAACTACTTTGACCGTTCTGAACTAGTAGCATGTGTTGTTCTAATATGGGCTCTACTCTAATCTTTCTTTTCAATTAAGCTTCTCTTTTCTTATGTGTACTGATCTGTTGCGAAACTCCAATCTGATCTGCACATACAACTACACTGCTATTCTGATTCTGAACTGATTTGCTCTTCGTCTGGTCTGTCTGTTCTGCTCTTGCTCTATCCTCTTTTGATATGAGCTGTCTGTTCTAAGCTAATTCTGTTTCGTTCTTTCTGAACTGATATGAACTCTAGTGTTCTGCTCAACAGCTCAATTGAACGACTCTTGTTATGAATTTATCTGACACTTTTTCTGAGCTGAACCAATCTGATCTCAACTGCTCTGTTCGGCTCTGTTATGTTCTATTCTGTTCCGATTCGCTTTGCTCTGATACGTTGTTGTTCTACTTGTATCTGAACTGATCTTATATGTTCGAATTAACTGAACGAACTGCTCTTGATGACTGAACTGACAGATTCATTTGACCTATTCACTCTTCTGATCCGAAGCTCCATCCGAACAGTTCTTTTTAACTCTGAACTGCATTTGTTCTCATTGAACTGCTCTAGTTCTGAACTGTTCTTTGTCCTAATCTGATTGAATAACGCGCTATATTGTTCTCATCTGTATTATTTGCCTCTGCTCTATCTATCTGAACTGAACTTATTTGCTTATCTGATCTCATCTCTGTTCTGCTCTTCGAATCTGATCTGCTGTAACCAAATATGATTTGATTTACTCAGCAATTCTTCCCGATCTGATCTGATTCCAGAATCGAGTTGTCTTTACTCAGTCTATTCACCTGATCTGATCTGCTCTTACGATCTAATATGCTCTACGCAAAACCCAAAAATGAGTTGGATTTACTCAGTCTGTTGTGTTGACTTTACTCAGTTTATTCACGATATTCGCCTGAGCTAATCTGCTAGCCTTCTAGCTGATTTATGTCTTTCGATCTGATTTGATAATATTTGAACTGATTTATGTGAATCTTTTCACAACATTGTTTCCTTTTTAAAATAAGATCATAATAAATTATATACTTTAATTAATTTATATAACAGTTTCACTATAGTATTTTAGAATAAAATAAAAAATAATATTTGGGCAATTACCATCATCATCATTTTTTTGAACAAAGACAAATATTATTCTTAGTAATCAATATATTGGTCGATCGACGACACAATAGAAGTGCAACAAGTTGAAATTATTTTTTGTGATATGAATTCTTAACTCAAGTGCTTAGCTTATTCTTTTCCCTAACGTGAAATTGGATCGTTTTTAAATTGGTATACCAATCACGATAACAGGTTCTAAATCTAAGGCAAATTTAAAATTAATATTTTATAGAAACGAACGCTTGTCATTTACCAAAAGCTATAGCTAGTGGTAACGGTGCAACTCCAATATTTTTTACCGTATAGCAACTCAAACGTCATGGTTCGATCGCTCTATATAACAGGAACAATTATTGCACTTCAACAATCCCCCTCCCAATAATTGCACTCATTTCAATCAAAGGAAATCGAACCCGTGACCTTGACTCTGATACCAATTATAGGATCGAGTTCTGCCGCTTTACCAAAAGTTATAGCTAGTGGTATTGGTGCAACTCCAATATTTTAAACCATATAACAACTCAAGCGACACGGTTCGATTGTTCTATCTAGCAGGGACAATTATTGCACTCCAACATATTTTTCGAAAATTTCACAAAAATCAAGACATCTCAACTTCATTCACAAATAACTTATAACTTATTTCATCATATATATATATATATATATATATATATATATATATTTGTATATATATAGAAAAATAAAATTGATAATGTGCGTGTGTGAGCATCTGATGATGTGGCACTTCCTGATGTTGCATGTCACCGATGTCCACACAACAAACAAGGTGCCAACAGTATAAACATACGAAATATTACTGTGAATCGTTTAAAGAAAGCAACTTGAAACATCCAAGTCAAAGACTCGAAATCACTTCAATCCATTAGGAATCAGATGTATATTCCATTTTATTCAACTTTAGTTGAGATCATTCTAACAAATCCATGAGTTTCTCCGGACAAGTGTAATTAAACGAGGATTCAGTTGCTCCTATTCTTGCTTTGAGCTCTCTGTTTATTTTTATTACAGTCTGTCCATTCAGCATTCAATGTTTGTAAATTTATCTGCAACCACTGTATATCTATTAAAAGATTCGGCTATCGGCTTCTACCTCAAATTGCTTTCAATATTCATATTCTTTAATGTCCCTCTCGTCTTCTCATTCTTCATATCTTCATAGTTATTTTAGAAATCCAAATTTCAAGAACTTGGCCTGTGTTTCTTGAAAAGTCCCTGGCACAACACAATGGACAAGTTTTAACGAACCTGTTGTGGGTAGTGTAGGAAGATGGGGGAGAAGAAGAAAGAACTGCCAAAAGTCTGGTTTTCTCTGAAGAAATCGTTCGACTGCAAATCAGACACATCGGATGTGTATACTCCGAAGAACAAGAAGAATTTGAGTTCTATTCTGACAAAGAAAACAAGGAACAGGTCCGGTTGTTCGAGGTCTATTTCGAATCTGAAAGATGTGATTCATGGGAGCAAAAGGCATTTTGAGAAGCCTCCTAGCTGTAGCCCAAGATCCATAGGGAGCAGTGAATTTGGCAACCCCATAACACATGAAGTCATTCTGAGCAACTCGAAATGTGAGCTGAAGATTACCGGTTATGGTGGATTCAGCGCCGGCGGAGGTGGAGGAGGAGGAGGGGGAGGTGACGGTGGTTCGACATATCTTGGTACCTTAACACCTGGCACTCCTGGACCTAGAGTGCAGCCCTCAATGCTTTACTTTAAGGCTCCAAATATGGATTCTGACGCCACCCCGCCGAGGAAAAAGGTGGGTGTTTTGACGGAAAGGGATGGTTTTGCATCGAAAAGAAGGGGTTCCATTGATGAAGGGAGTAATGGGATTTGTGGGTACACTTGCCACAGATGTGGAGAGCATTTTGTGAAGTGGGAGGTTCTCGAGTCACACCATCTTTCCAAGCATGCCTGTGAGGATTCTTTTGTTGGATTATCTTTTGTGTTTCACCCTTTTCTTGCCTTTTCACTTTTGTTGACATACTTTGAATCCACTCGATTAGGCACTCTATTTAGTTTATCTATGTTTCTGGACCCTTTTTCCTCGTTTGAGTTTTTGCTTGTTCTCTTGGCCTTGGAATACACTCTGCACTTGAATCTTGGTAACTACATGGTGATAAGCAAAGAACTGTGGCATGTGATTTTGAAACTGAGCTCTGTATTCCAATATTTCGTTAAACTGTTTCTTCAATACCAAGAATGTTGTTTGAATGAAAAAACCTGGTCTGTTTTACTTCCCTTTTTGACGAGATATCTAAGCTGCCAATCCCCATGTCACAGTGACTGAACTCCCGGAAGGCGACTCGTCGCGAAAGATCGTGGAAATCATCTGTCGATCGAGCTGGCTGAAGGCAGATAACCAGCATGTTCGAATAGACAAAATCTTGAAAGTGCACAATATGCAAAGGACCCTGTCTCGATTCGAAGAACACCGGGAAATGGTGAAGTTAAAAGCGACTAAACTCGCTAAGAAACATCCTCGCTGCATAGCAGATGGGAACGAACTCTTGCGGTTCTATGGCACCACTCTAGGATGCTCCCTCGGCGTCAACGGATCATCCCATCTCTGTGTATCGGATAGATGTTGCGTGTGCCGAATCATCAGAAACGGTTCCTTCGGCAAACCGGAACTCACCGGCGGGATCGGAGTCTTCACGACCTCCACGAGCTGGAGGGCGCTGGAATGTGTCGAACCGGATCCCGAAAACGCTATGTATGTGAGAAAGGCTTTGATCGTGTGTAGGGTGATCGCGGGGAGAGTGCACAAGCCCATGGAGAACATTCAAGAAATCGCCGCACAGACGGGGTTCGATTCGTTGGCGGGTAAAGTTGGTGTTTATTCCAACATCGAGGAGCTCTACTTGCTAAATCCTAGAGCACTTCTTCCATGTTTTGTGGTGATTTGCAAGACATGAAGAAGATGAGTTCCATGATAGTTTCTTGATCAATCAACATTTAGTACATTTCTTTCCTCTCCTTTTGTTCATGTTTCCCCAAGATGTTGTAAAATCTTCCATGTTTTTCTACACAATTGCAAGGTATAAAAACGAAGATTTTATTACATCGTTAGTATTGACACTTGAGAAATCATATATATGTAGTACAGTTGGATCAACACAAAACTATAATTAGCCAAAATACAATTTCGACATTTCCCCCAATAAAGATACATAATTCAAATTTGGCAAGCATCAATTAATTAGGCAAAATTCATTAAATGTGGGATGAAACTAGAACGATTGGACCATTGAGCTAAACTCGAGCATCGGTGATGCGTCACAATCCTCTCTATCCATCATAGACAATGAATCATATCTATAAAAAGAATATTATACTATTTTGTTGAAGAAAATAGTATTCCAATTTATTTATAATATAATTTCAATTCAAAGAAAAGAATTAATCATTATATTATTATTTTTATATATACACTAGGCAAGATTTTAAAAATATGCAAAGCCACATGTTCCTCCGTGTCAGGCCATGCATGTGCCCAATTTGAAAACGGCCTGGAAGTTGATTTACCTGAAAAAATTTGGTCATGTTGGGTATTATTTCTATGTTGACGTCATATAAGATATTCTCTGTGAAAAAAAAATAAAAATTTCAAAAAATAATATCTATAATGTTATCCACACACATTTGGTGCAATTCAAAACTGTCATGCAGGTGGGCCCTAGTAGGATAGATAGATGGACCCATTCCCCCCATTAATAGAAAATCCATGAAAGAAATATTTTCATGTTTTGATTACTATTTGTCCCTTAGTTTATAGAAAACAAATATAAAGACAATAGAACTACTCGCAGAGTGATATTTTTCAAAACTAGATTTTGAAGTTGAAATAAACATTATTACTACATTTTGCCCGTACTGGTACAGTCTGGCCCTATCTTTGTATTTAAGAAAATATAAGAAATAATGGAATTTCAAATTTGTTCATCATTTGGTGTGCAGCAGGAAAATGCCAAAGAGGACTGAATACGGCAACAAGTGATTCATACTATGTTTCAACATATTTGAACGGAAAAAGCCGAAGCATTTACTGCTGATTCAGACTCATCAACAGTGCGCAGCCAGCCGGCATTCATTTCTCTGCATTTCTCTGTTTTTTGTAGAGGATATCATAGATTAATGTCCATAGGGTTTGTTCAGTATCTTCTTCTTGTCGTTCTAAAATTTATGGTATTATTTGGACACATAATTGTACAATGTCCATAGGGGTCGATCTTTTTCTTGTCGTTCCCACTAACATATATTGTGTTTCTAAGTGATTCTTAAAGCACGGGGCTCTAGCAAAAAGGAAGAACTAGGCTAGAGTCGAGGAGGCCACCAAAATAGCAATATAAACTATGTTTGCACTTACATCCTTATATTGACAAGAGAGGTAAATACCAAATCCATGGAGGGCAAACGAGAAAGGAGTCGGATGGGAATTTACTATATTCTTATTGTTTTTAATGCAAAGGGTTTATACAAAATTACTTTATGAAACCTCGGAGGTTCATTAGCTGCTTCGTCTCGCCTAGTCGACGTGTCGGGCCCTTGCGGTGGTAGGTGTGGGACTTGAACACCGATCCCTCCTCGTTACACTGCGACCCGTCGGTGGTGGGTGTAGTACTTGAACACCGATCCCGTCCCGTTACACTGCGACCCGTCGACAGTGGGTGTGGGACTTGAACACCGATCCCGCCCCGTTACGATGTGACCCTTCGCCATGGGAACTGACATTCAACGGTTTCCTTCTAGAGGATGTGATACCACTAATAATTTTCACATCGGGATCCGAGGAAAGAGCTTCTCTTAAACACTACTGGTAACCTTCCGTTTTGGCACCACCAGGTCACCTCGATCGTCGGGATTATGTCATCTCAACCTGCTCGGCAATCAGTCATCTCGACCTGCTCGGGAACCTGTCATCTCGACTTGCTCGGGAATCAGTCAACTCGACCTGCTTGGGAACCTGTCATCTCCACCTGCTCGGCAATCAATCATCTCCACCTGCTAGGGAACCTGTCATCTCGACGTGCTCAGGAACCTGTCATATCAAGAACTTGATCATCTTGTATAACTCATGATTAGTGCACTGACAAAGCTGCAAGACACATACCTACATTCAGGTGGTAGGGTAGTGTACACGCAAGGCCTGCTAAGCCCATCTCTACTCATGAGTACTCAGGTAGTACACACACAACCACTTTGCTCGCCTATAAAAATATCCAGGTATTTCTCATTTTGCAACACATTCAGCAGACTCATTCTCTGCAGTATCTATATACTCTCAATCACCCTAGCTGACTTAAGCATCGGAGGACCTTCGTCGGGATGGCTTCCGACACCCTTTGACCCATGTCTGTGGTCGCTGGTCATTGCAGTAAAGACGTCCAGCTCATCCCCCGAGGACAGAGCTCTCGACGTGTCCTCCCGTACCTCCTCGGGATATATTGTATTGTGACCTATACATGGTGATACCTCCCTATTGACGACTTGCCCAAGCAGTTTCCTCCTAGTCCAACTTCAGCAGATCTCACTCAGCTACTCCCCGAGGACAGATCTCCCGACCTGATGGTCTGACGTGGTGACAGCTCATTGGCTGGGAAAAATTCGGTTACATCAATTGATACCGTTTGTGGAAAACGACAAAACAGAAGAACCAAAATATGCCACCCATAAGGACCAGATTCCAGGAGGCAAGGGATACATGAGTAGCAATGCTAGCAACTACCCCCATCGAGCACGAGGTCCTCGCAGCAGCATGAACTGCTCAACGGATCTCTGAAAATAAAACAGTTTCTAGTTCGACAACCAGCGGTCGATCATCCGTATTTACACGGACTCTTCGCGAAAATACCGATGTGCCAGGAAGAGGCTGATGACATTGGAACATCAATCAACCACAGAAAAACTCTAAACTTGGGTCAGTTCTCATTTGTTCTGCAATAACTCTACTTAGTTAAAGATTTTCTTTTGGCAATAAGACTACTCGATCAAAAGATGCTTTTTTCTGCGTTCACCCTCCTCGGGTTACGTCCTTATTTGAATATTGTTAGAACGAATTTAGAAGCCCAACACCCGTTGGCTCCAAATCTCGACCTGCTCAGGAGTCTATTACCTCTGCTCGGGAATCAATTATCTGGCCCTGTTCGGGAATCTATTATCTGCTCGGCTCGGGAATCTGTTATCTGCTCTGCTCGAAAATCTCATCTTGACCTGCTCGGGAATCTGTTATCCCAACCAGCTTGACAATCTGTTATCCCAACCAGCTTGGGAGTCCGTAAATCCAACTAGCTTGGAAATCTTTCATCTCGACATGCTCGGGAGTCCATTATCTCTACTCGAGAGCCTATTATTTGTTCTGCTCAGGAATCTGTTATCTGCTCTGCTTGGAAATCTTTCATCTTGACCTGCTCGGGAATCTGTTATCCCAACCAGCTTGACAGGATGTAAGTCCAACCAGCTTGGCAGTCCGTAAGTCCAACTAGCTTGGAAATCTTTCATCTCGACCTGCTCGGGAGTCCATTATCTCTACTCGAGAGTCTGGTATCTGGCCCTGCTCGGGAGTCCATTATCTCTACTCGGGAGTCTATTATCTCTGCTCAGGAATCTATTATCTGGTCCTGCTTGAAAATCGATTATCTGCTCTGCTCGAGAATCTGTTATCTCAACTAGCTTGGAAATCTGTAAGCCCGACCAGCTCGACACACTAAGTCCGACCAGCTCGACACCAGAAGCCCAACTCTCGTTGGCACCAAGCCCGAGCAGCTCGGCGCACTAAGTGTCAGGCCTCGTGCTCACGACAGATAAACACATGCGAAAGCTATCAAAAAGTGGGTAAAATTTTCGCTTTTAGGCTTAACGGTTTTAAACATATAATTTAAAATACAACGATACTTAAAATAAGTTTCCCAATTCATACAACAATCAACAACAAAGCATACATAATTCAAACATGCATCATATTCCCCTACGGGTACAACAACAAAGCGCAGGGCATCCCCATGGCTAACTGATACATATATATATATATAGATGCTATATGCTACTGGGACATACTAGCCACCTCCCGGGGCACCACCAGCCGGGTTGAAACCACGACCAGCTGTAGAACCTGGGTTTCCTGAAAACAACACAACAAAGAAACAAACCAAGCCCCGGAGGTACATGGGGTCAAACCCCAGTACGAGAGCAATAATACAACAGAAGTAAACAGCAAGAAATGAAATGCAGGTGCTATGCATGAGACGCCGAAGAACAACGGAAAGCTCGACCCACAAGGGAACTAAGGACTCAAACATAGCTCCAAGAATCATCGACGACATACAGTGGCCACGGGTGTGTTCACAGTGTGGCAGTGAGCCACTCGCCATGATACTACACCCACTTACCGGATGCATCAAACAACTCAACCTGCTGTTGCCTCGCCCATGAACTGTGGTAGTTAACCACTCGGCGCATGGTGGCTACGATCCCAGCAGGGAGATGAGAGTGCGGTATTGCCGCTCGCCCTCACATCCTGGTAAGAAAACAACAACAACAATGCAACAAGGTACAAAACTACCAAAACTGGAAAGAGACACCGTGCGTGTATGCAACATGCTAGAATGCAAGCATATAAACATATGCAACGCAGCAAATACACCAATAGCATACACAATTCTCAACAGAACACAACCAGCAGGCACGGCAAATCCACATACCAGCAACTACAATTCATCCAAGCCATAATCTCGCTGTAATAAAAGCTCAAATCCGTACCTTATACTGAGCAACAACTAACCCTGCGAGAAATCCCGAAGACTCTGGTAAAAGCCTGTTAAACACACGGCATACACAACGTAAATCTAACAGATTGCTAATCAAGCTCACGGCTGGGAGTCTCACTCGACCAGCTGTCCAATATACCTTGACAATAACATAGAAAGCTTAAAACTATGGCTAGGAACAAGGTCTCACCGAAAACCAGAACGTAGTTCTACCAAATCGACGCAACACTCGAACGGCAGCAACTTCTCGTTCCTCGACTAGCCAATTACAGCTTCTAAAACTGATAATTAAAGGAAGAGCTTCTCGAGAGGAATCCAACGCTACCTCGCACGAGTAAAACAACCACCGGAAACGACGGGAATTCGCCGGAAAGCTCAGGGCTGAACAGTGTTCTAGGGTTCGAAAGATAAGGAACGAAAGGCTGGAAAATATTCTAAATATGGGAAAATGATACCACAATACGAAGACCAAGTCTTCCTATAAATAGCACTAGCAACGACTGGAAATCAAAACCAATAATTGCCCTCCGACAAAACCAGTCGACACAAACGATTTCCCAAATCAGCAGACGGAAGAACCAACAGCTGATGAAATCTCAAGCCACGCTAAACAAAACCAGTCGCTAACTACAGTAGCGAACAATCTCTCGCAGCTGGACAACCAGACGCTGTACTTCAACATACAAAAGCTGGACAACCAGTCGACCTGACGCTAAAATCAATCACAAAGCAAACCATCGACTGGTCCTCAAAACGGCGTCGCGCCAACTTATCCAAACGACGTCGCATACTATACCAGCAGCTGGGTATCCAGTCGCAAGAACAAAACAACGCACAACGATATCCTCTGCTGGTCATCCAGTCGCAACCTCAAAACGCAGCGTTGCAACTTACCCAAACGACGTCGCTCCACTGACGTCATTATCCAGTCGCAACATCTCGCCAAATATCAGTCGCAGCTACAATGCACAACCAGTCGCAAGCATAGGAGCGCTGACCCGCGTTGACCATTTCTCTCGACTGATCATCCAGACGCAACAACTCCTCGCAGCTGGTACCAGTCGCAAACTTCAAACGACGACGTTTCATGTCCTGCGCTTCCAAAACAAGCTACGACTGTTTTCGCCACCGACCAGCTTTTGCCTCTAAAACTCAAAAACACTAAAACATCCAGAATTGCTCAACACACGAAATGGAACCCGAAAATGCAACTCAAAACAGAGATCTAAACCACCAAAATCTCATAATCCACCGATTAATTCCAACGATTAATCTTAATAACAAATCCAGGTCTCACACTAAGCCCGACCAGCTTGACACCATAAGCCCAACGCTCGTTGGCACCAAGCCCGATCAGCTCGACAGTATATAAGCCTAACCAGCTCCGCACCATAAGCCCATCTCTCTTTTGCACCTCGGGTCCCGATCACTACTCTAAGTCCTACACTTCACTTCCTCGTTTAGGACTCGTTGGGGGTTACTATTGATACCACTAATAATTTTCACTTCGGAACCCGAGGAAAGAGCTTCTCTTAAAACGCTACCGGTAACCTTCCGTCTTGGCACCACCAGGTCACCTCGATCTTCGGGATTATGTCATCTCAACCTACTCGACAATCAGTCATCTCGACCTGCTCGAGAACCTGTCATCTCAACCTGCTCGACAATCATCATCTCGACCTGCTCGGGAACCTATCATCTCGACCTGCTCAGGAACCTGTTTTGGGATGTTTTGGGAATTTTGAGAATTACAAATCAAAATTAGTTATCAAGAAAGGTATAACTTAAATAATGAAAAATAGACATACTATAATCAAATTACTACTCACAGTCCGTCTTATTATTATATACACCCACATAACTAATAAATTGTATAAAGTAGTTCACATAATAATTACTTACTATAGTACAATTATGATTTATGCGTTTTTAGGTTATAAACTTTTTGAAAACAAATCATCGGAGGAAAGGAAAAGCGAAACAACACGTGTATCAGTCATCAAATCTAATCTAGAAACACAGAGGAGAAAGCCTGATAGATTTTCCGAAGCACCAAGGTCAAGTTATTCAGCAAACACAGTTACTAATGAGATCTACTTCAACAGTATCGCTACTGCCTCTATATACAAACACACATATACCAACGGACGATTGATGAACGATTTTTTTACATAACATAACAGATTCAAACACAGGAATGAGCAACAATGGTGCACATGTAAACTCAAACAAAGTAGACATGCAAGCAACCACAGCTCACATGTTGTAATTCAAACAAGTAGGATTCGCTACGACGCAGGTAGTAGATGCAATTTTTGGTATAGTCGACAGATTAATAATATAGAAATAGAAAGAGCAGCGACCGACGATCAGGCCCGCTTGAACAAAATGACTACAATGGCCATGACCGCCAGTCCCAAGAAGGATGCTTCCATGGCGTTTTCGGCACTTAATCTTGGCGTTCCATCACCATTTGCAAATACCTTGGCCCCTTTCCCTCCAAATAAATTTCCAAAGAAATCAGACAAGCTGTTCATCATATCAGTCAACGTAACCTTCATTTTCTGAACAAAGTCCGCAAAACCGTTGGCTGGTCCAGATTCTGTGTCACTAGACGAGTCCTCGATGCTTTTTGCGGATAACTTCTCGGGATGATCAGCACCACTAACTGGATCCGAAACGCCCAAACCTTATACCAAGTTAAAATAAAAGGAGTAAGCTGTTATGTTTAACTAGCCGGTAGCAGAAGGTATTCAGTGAATTGGACTTTTAGTAACATTATTAACATATTTCACAAGTTAGTTATTCCAAGGGCTAACACTTAAAAACATGATAAGAACTGCTTACTTGTCTGTGAATGCAGAAACTCTTGAAGCTCTGGGTTCTGTAGCACGGCAGTCCACACATTCGGATCACAGGCAATTGAAGCAACAACATTCTACCGAAACATCATACTAAGATGTCATAATCACAGAATTCTATGATCTCCATCCACCCAGTGGAAAAATAGATAATTCAATTATAAGAAGATTACACGTGGAAAATAATCATTCTTTTGACGAATAACCAAGTAATATATGATTCAAGAAAACGAGAGGTGAAATGACCACAGTTACATTAAAACTTATCATCTAACTACACCAACTTCTTGTTAACTTAACTAATATTTCACCAAAAAAAACCCATAAGTTTATGTAAAAGGTGAGATGAGTAACAATGAAGACCTCACTTCCGAAGACCCTGCAGAAGAGTGGCGGAAAGTTTGGGCATATGAAAGCCAGCGTAAATGTAAAACTCCTATCCCACATTCGTTCATGAATTAGTATCTAACAATTTATTAGGCTACAATAGTACATGTAAAACTCACTCAAAACAGTCGGATTTATTAATTTCGGTTAAGCAAGTACATATATGATATAATTGCTAGCTGAACCTTCTGGATACATTGTTACTCGCGTGAGCTTAGGGCATGCAGTTGGCCCACTGGTCAGTGCTTAAGAATTAGCTAAAAATCTGGGTCCATCCCTAAAGAAGAAATGGACTATAGGTGGTGAAATTATCACCGGAAAGCGAAGCGGAGTAAGTAAATGAACCTGAGCTGCGGAGCTCTCATGCAAGAGCCTGAAGGCCTTGACAGCTGGTGAAGTTATCGCAGGTGCAATTATCTCACTGATGCCACAAGCTTTAGCACAATTGATTTGAGAATTCGAAAGAGACGAGCCCAAGTCATGTTTAGCAGCAATTGAACTCCCATATCCAGCAGTATCACAAGAGGACAGATATGTCCTGCAAGTCCAGAAATTTGAAAAAAAAGAAAGAAGAAGATTTAAAGAATTGTGAACTAAAGCTAATATCATCACCAACTCAACTAATTGTCAATTATCGAGATTAGTACCAACTAACAAACCCACAAGTCAATTGAAAGTGGACACAACAAACAATCATATGCAAGTACACAAAAAAGTGTTCCATCGGAAAGAGATTTCAAATTGGAAAAGATGAAAAGAAGATACTTTTCAATCGTAGCAGCTAGTTCAGAAGTGGCCTCTTTGGCTTCCTGAAGAGTTGGCGCACCGCCGAACACAACTCGCGGCATCGGCTCACCGTCGCCCATGCTCACCTTCTCCTCTCCACCGGTGTACACCCAATCATCAATCTCGGAGCACGAGTTCTGAGACTGCGAGGACACCAGCTTCATTTCCTCGCCTGACGATATCGTGGTCGCGGCAGCCCGAACATTAAAGGGCCCGCGCTTGGATGCTGAGACTGGAAGGTGCTCCGCTGTTATGCATCGGATACCACCAGTCGCGACCGAGACTCCGGTAAGCTTCGCCGCGGCTCTCATCGCTCCGCCACCCATAGTCACTCTGGAAAATAAATGAAAATGAAGGGTTCGAATTGATTAATTGAACTTCCAGTTTAAGAAATATATGTAACCTGGGGAAGGATAATTATTCGCGATCGAAATGATTTGCTGATCAAAATGAAGTGTGAATACGAAGCGTAGCGGGATATACACGGGTAAGATATTTGTCGATTCGACGAACATAATCTGGATAGACCCGGCCACGGGCCGGTTCCGGCTCGGAATCGACGGGTCCCGGTCCGTAAATCCCGGAATCGGAACCGAAACCGTGAGAACCGGTTTCGGGCCGGTTTTCGGTTTTTTTTTTTTCGAATTTTTTTAATTAAAATAATAATAATAAAAAAAAAAAAAATAAAAAAAAATAAAAAAAAGGTTTTTTAATCGGAAAAAATGATATTAATTTAAAAAATTTCCTTTTTTGAAATTTGATTTTGGAAATTCAAATTTTCAAATTTTGAATTTAAATTTGTTATTTCAAATTTGAATTATAAATAATTAGAACTTTAATGTAAATTTTTGGATTTTGAATTCGAATTTTAATTTGTGTTTGAATTCGAATTTAAATGTAAAAGAATAATAATTGAGATTTGAATTTGAAATTTGAAATGTAATTCTTTTTAAAAAAAATAAATGTTATTGAATAACAATACAAATAACTTGAAATTACAATAGAAGTAAAAGATATAAATTGAAAGTTAAAATACAAATAACTTGACTAATCACATTCACTAGTGCCTCCTCCTCCAGTTGTTGTTCCAGAAGTGCCCTCGGTGCCCTTGGTTTATTATTATTATTATTATTATTATTATTATTATTATTATTATTATTATTATTATTATTATTATTATTATTATTATTATTATTATTATATTTTGTCTCTTTTGGACATTTTGATTCTTTATTATTTATCTTTAGAATTTATTCGAACGTATGATGTTTAATTAATATTTCAGTATTGGAAATCGAAGAAGATCCATATTCTCAAAACTCCATTTCCGTTCTTTATAATATTCTCAAATATAGCATATGTTCTACAACATCCTCGAAATTTTCAGATTTCTCACAATTTTCCAATAAATCTGTATATTTGCATCAGGAGCTTTTATATTTTATATTTATCCTAACTAAATTACAGGGTTACTGTTAGACGCGGTTTCTATCGCAGTATAATATTAATAATCCTATCATATTACATTTTCGACTGAAGTATTATCTATCTCACGTCAATAAATCATTAATATATTTATGTAACGCCTAAAATTTTTCCCTATTAATAGTCGCGCGACTTAATATTATTTTCATTTATCTTAATAACTATATTGACTTCACTGTTTGATTATGTCATATTAATTATTTAAAAATATTTTATAACGAATATATTTTCACAATTTTAGTACAGGTGCTACGAGGTCGTAATGAAGACGACGGGAACATCGATGTAAAGGTAATTTTATAATATTAATTTTGAGGTCATTCCCTATGCTTTGAAAAAAACTTATAGTAGTAAATTTTCGAAGGTTTTTTTTAAAACAAGTTTCTCCTGCAATTTTTATTACCCAAATTTTCGAAATTGCACAAGAATTCGAGTTTTGGGAAAGGGTTGATGGTTTGAGCAAGGGCGATGTTTCGGTTTAGAGCAGGGACCAAAGGCTGTTGGTGTCGAGGAAAAAGGGCAGTGGTCGGATGTGGCCGGGCTTCGTTCCAGCCATTTTTCGATCTCTGCTTAAGCCGTAAGTTGTGTTCCGTAAGTTTGAGGCGTAAACTATTTTTATCCTGCTTAAGCTGTAAGCTGTTTTTCCCCCGTATTGTGTCGTAAGCTGTTTTTTCCCCTACTTAAGTAGTAAGTTGTCCCCCACGGGTTAAGTCGTAAGTTGTTTTCCATAAGCTGAAGTGACCACCGCGAGCTGAGGTGACCACTGCGAGTTGAGGTGACGACCACGGCTGTAGCGGGCACCGTAAGCTGCGGTGAGCACCATAAGATGCGGTGAGCACCGTAAGCTGCGGTGGGTATCGTAAACTGCGGTTGATCACCGTAAGCTAAGTCGACCCCCTGCTAACTGAGTTGACCATCCTAAGCTGAGTTGACCCCCTGCGATCTAAGTTGATCATCCTGAGCTGAATTGACCCCCTGCTGTGACGCTTTGGCTGAAATAGGGCGAGGAGTGATCGCCAGCGCCAAGAGATTGCATGGACAATGAGCGGCTCCTGACAGGCTTCTAGGCGAAGGGGTACACGAATGAATCGATCCAACATTGGAATGAGAGGGATTAGGGACTGCGGAGTTATAGCTGTAGTTGAGGTTAGTTGAGGAAGACTTATCAAATTTAATTGGTACTACTCATATCAACAAGGTGCATCTTATTTTCTGGAGCTCAACCCTTAAGAACTCGAAAGTTGAGTGTGCTTGACTTGGGACAATTTTTGGATAGGTGACCCCCTGTGAAGTTTCTCAGGGTGCGTGCGAGTGAGGACAAAACACGCTGGAGAGATCAATGTTGGTACAATGGGGACAGTCGTTAAAACTGGGTCACCTGTGATCTGAGTTGACCATCCTAAGCTGAATTTAACCCCATAAGCTATACTGACCGTTGTGAGCTGAGTTGACCGTCGAGATGAGTTGACCACTATGAACTGAGGCGACCAACGTCAGCTGAGTAGAGCATCTTAAGCGGAGAGGAGGGTTGCGATCTGATCTGCATGCCCTAAACTGAGTCGAGTGCTCTGTGCTGTTTTAGTACAGGATCTGGTCCGAAGCCCCGAGCTGATCTGAGCAGACGTGCTGATCTGCGTACTCTCGACTGAAAGGAGCTATTTTAGTGCGATCTGGTCCGAAGCTCGAGCTAACCTGGGTAGAAGTGCTGACCTGAGCACTGCGCGCTGAGAGGAGAGTGCATGATTGTTGGCGCAGTGTTGGATCCGGATCCCGTTTCCCGGGGCGCAGCGGAAGTTTAAAATTTTTGCACCGGGAATCGTTCAATACATAAAATCTATTCAATAAAACATACATAGGATGTTTAATGAATGTTACCTTGCTGGCATCTAGGCGCCTGGCTCCGACCAGATTCACAGGGAATCCGACACTTCAATGTAGGCGACGGTAGATTCTCCATAATCAAGTCCACGATCGGAATCAGGATTCCTTCGTCAGTCTGCACTAGAATCTGACGAATTTGGCACGAACGGAATCTCCTCTACAAGATGATCGGAACAAGTCCGATCACGACAGCGGCGGCCCGACGGCGCGGCGCTGCGGCACTTGGGAGGGCGACGACCGAGAGGTGAAGAGGGAGGAGGGCGGCGCCTTTTGGGAGCTAGGGTTGGTGTTCAAGTGTTATGTCATGTAGCCCTAGGTCTAGCATAAGTAGACCAATGATGGGCTTGAACCAATCCAATGGGCCTGGGTCAGGCCCAGGTCCATGTGAACATTCGGTTCGTTTCCATCACCGTGGCTTCATCATAACTCCGATCGTCGATCAGATCGGACCGATGTACACAGTTTCCAAAACTGAGTATTATGATGTGAAAACAATTTTTCAGACCACCTAGTCCAAAATTACAGTTTAGCCCCTCAACTTTGGGAAATCGCAATTTGACCCCTGTTGACTTTTATGAAGTCGCACTCCCTAAAATCCTCCTCCTATGCTCAACATAATGAGCTCAGTTTCCATGCGGGAATCATGAATCCAGTACTTGTGTGACCCTCAATGGTTCAGGGATACAGCTAGCCGTGGACCCACAACCATTTTGACTCCGAATCATAATTTCGGACTTGCCCATCGGATCATGGTAAAGCGCCTAGCAACATCGCCCCATGATCCCCTAGGTATCACTGATAGTGCCTGCAAGAACCAGTCGGTCATGGTTAGCGTACACTACGGTCCTTTCAACACATATATCCCGATCAGATCAACGACCATTGGTAAATCGAGAGTCGCTAGAGATCCGATAGCTATGCATACATCTTGGAGATCAAATAGTGATATCACGAGTGTTACTAGGCAAACCCATTTACCTAAAACACATCCAGTACTCTGGCCAGAGATTTATCACACTATTATCTCCTCAGATAGCATAGGATATCCACGCATGAAAGCGAGCGGTGAATCCTCGACAACGAAGCATCGACTCCTACATGCATCGGGACCTCACCCAATCCCGCCACCTAATGACCCCAAATGAGTCGGTAAACGGGTCAAAGTGAGGCACTATCATGTAGAGTCTCAATGACGTTTCGAGTAGTGAGGACTAATCAGTACAACCAAGACCTCGGACTTATCCACTCGACAAATGGTAACCATTTGGAAAGTTTGAACGAGGGTAGTTCGATAGATCACCAGGTCACTATCCATCTGCATGCTCAGAACATCACAATGTTCCCTACCAATGAAACATGGTACTTCACATCGCAGATGCTAGTCTCAAGCTCGGGCGGCCTTATCCTCATTTTGACGGTCCAATCGACTAGAAACGAGTTCAGAATACACAGTGACTATTAGATGTGTTTCATGATAGCCATCACATCCACTATCACATCTAACATACACTATGGTGCATTATAGGTCTTTATCCAACACAATTGTTAATATTATAACATAATGAAAATAAAGAATGCCATAAAATAAATGCGTATTTCATAAATAAAGATCGTTATACACAAGAGTCAATAAAACCCACACGCCACAAGTTGGATAGTTGGGCATCTACTCTAACAATCTCCCACTTGCCCTATAGCCAACTACTCATCAGACGCAGTCCATTGTTTCACGATGTTTTTCAAACAACGGTCATGGCAATGGCTTCGTAAGCGGATCAGCAATGTTGTCTGCAGAGGCGACTGTCTCAACTGCTATGTCACCTCTAGCCACAATATCCCGAATTATGTGGTATTTCCTCAGTATATGTTTGGATCTTTGGTGAGACTTAGGCTCCTTTTGTAACGACCGGACTTTTCTCAAAAGAAATTTAGAAATTTGGGGTTCGAATTGAAAGACCCAAAAATTTCAATCTTAATATACATAAAAGTCTTTACTAAAATTCTGGACTAAATTGCGAATAAACACAATTCATTGCTGCTGAAATGCGGAACAAAGGAAACAATGACGTGAGCGGAAGTAGAATCAAAATCTAATAAACACTTTTTATGGCCAATGAAGAAAATCAGCTTCAAGGGTATACAAAACGTTGAACTAAATCCTCAGCTGATCATAAAAACACACGCGGAACTGATACAACAGCTGATAGGAATGCGAATGAACTTGCATATATCTTTACACCAAAAGTTCATACAGATTTCTACAAAAATGAGGAACTAGAAATCTGTTAACATACAAAACCATAACTAAAGTTCTGTACATCAAAATAAAAAAGGAACAACGAAAGATGTCCACGATAAACACCACTGTCGAACCAGTCACTCTCCATCCACCTCCTTACTGCCCATTACCTGCACTCAATGAAAACTAGTGAGCCAAAGGCTCAGCAGGTAAAATCTGGAATAGCAAAATCATGCAATAGAAACTGATACTGTAACTGGACTCTGAAAGCTGAATACATAAATGAATTCTGAATACGCTTTAGAATAAACAAGCGCAATATATATCTGAGGAATATGATAGAAACTGAAAGCATAAAATATAATCAAATTCTAAAAACATTTTCTTTAAACATTATCTGGAGCTGTGATTAAAATCACACTTGCGCTCTTCTGAAATTATGACAACACTTTAAACATTTTGGTCCAATTCGTTTGATCAAACTCCTGATATCAGTCTCTAGCTCTATGGATCATGGTGAAGGGATATACAGATCCGTCGACCTATACACCCGATCCTTCCTCTGTTGAAAGGGCACACGGTTCGTCAGCCGCGCACTCACCCTTCTTCTGGGGACCCTCTTTGTTGTCATAACTTAAAATATTTTCTAAAACATCGTTCTGCTCTTTCTTTTCTTTCTAAAATCTGTTTTCTTTCTCTCTTGTACGAATTACTGGTTTTCTCTTGTCTAATGATGTTCTGGAACTTCAAGGGATTTCTCTGTAGAACTTACGAAGATGAAAACTGAATAAAAGCTCTCAAATCTTGTTCAATTGAATCGAATAATCTTTTGAACTGAAGCGGAAATGAATAAGAAATCAAATTCTAGAATTTCGTTATCTGTTGAAGAAAACGAAGAATGAACAGTAACCAGCTGCAATGAACAGTACCAGTCGCAAGACTAATACCGGCTGAAATGAACAGTGAACTGCTGGAAATTTACTAGGAAATGCGTCTGCTGAATTTTGGAAGACAACGCAACTGCTGAATTCTAACAAAGGAATGCAGCTGCTGAATTAGTTCAATAGGAATGCACCTGCTGGTGTTAACAAAGAAATACACCTGCTGGTTTTAGAAAAAGAAATGCACCTGCTGGTGTTAACAAAGAAATACACCTGCTGGTTTTAGCAAAAGAAATGCACCTGCTGGTGAACAGTGCACCAACTGGAATTTACGAAAGAAATACAACGACTGAAACATTTCAATAGGAATGCACCTGCTGGTGTACAGTGCATCTGCTGATTTTATGAAAACAACGCAACTGCTGAATACCAATAGCTGATGAACAAACTATCAGCGATGAACAAACTATCAGCTAATGAAAAAACTATCAACTGATGAACAAACTATCAACTGATGAACAAACTATCAACTGATGAACAAACTATCAACTGATGAACAAACTATCAACTGATGAACAAACTATCAACTGATGAACAAACTATCAACTGATGAACAAACTATCAACTGATGAACAAACTATCAACTGATGAACAAACTATCAACTGATGAACAAACTATCAACTGATGAACAAACTATCAACTGATGAACAAACTATCAACTGATGAACAAACTATCAACTGATGAACAAACTATCAACTGATGAACAAACTATCAACTGATGAACAAACTATCAACTGATGAACAAACTGTCAGCTGATGAACAAATTACCAGCTGATGAACAAACTGTCAGCTGATGAACAATAAAATACGCAACAGCTGAACATGAAATAGTGCGACTGCTGGTCGCAACTACTGAACTCAAACAATGCGACAGCTGAAATCTATACTTAGAATATTTTCAACAAAGAAATATCAGTCGTGGTATAAGAACCAGATTTCAGACTTAACCAGGTGAATGACGATGGTTTTCCTTTGTCTGAAGAATTCAAAATATCTGAAGAAATTTCTGCTATGTTTTAAAATAAAATGATGCATATGAAAACCGAACAATTTTAGTTAAAACAAAAAGGATTCGATCGATTGCTGTAATTGGACTAACAGCTGCTGCAATCGTATTCTAACATCTGGAATTTAGCTCTTAAATGATAAAAAGCTAAACAATATATATATATGAATTCTGAAACTCGATAGAAAGAGAGTTTAATAGAATAGCATTTAATCCCTCAATCTCAAATCTTTCTAGTTTGTGGCCTCTAAAATATCTGGGCATTACACCTTTGCTTGCGCAACGGCACCCGTGTTGTCGCAGTACACCGGGACTGGACCAACTCCATCAGGGATGACGCCCAACTCTTGGACGAAATTCCTTATCCAAACCGCCTCCTTAGCAGCAGCTGATGCTGCGATGTACTCAGCCTCAGTGGTTGAATCCGCAATGGTGTCTTGTTTGGAACTCTTCCAAGAGACAGCACCACCATTGAGCATGAATACAAATCCAGAGGTTGACTTCGAATCATCCACGTCACATTGTAAGCTAGAATCAGTGTAGCCTTCCAATTTCAGTTCACCACCCTCATAGACCATGAACATATTCTTAGTCCTTCGCAAGTACTTAAGAATATCTTTCACAGCCTTCCAATGCATTTGGCCGGGGTTGTATTGGTAGCGGCTCATGACATTCAGAGCATATGCGACATCCGGTCTAGTTGAGATCATGCCATACATAATTCTACCTATTTTCGAGGCATATGGCACACGTGTCATACTCTCTATCTCCTCATCAGTCCTTGGACACATAGACTTAGATAGAGTGACCCCTTGGCACATAGGTAGGTGTCCTCTCTTGGACTCTTCCATGGAGAACCTCTTAAGTATGGTATCGATGTAGGTAGCTTGGGTGAGTCTGAGCATCCTTTTCGATCTATCCCGATAGATCTGAATTCCAAGAATATAGGATGCTTCACCCATGTCCTTAATCGAGAATCTACTAGACAATCATACTTTAGTTGATTGCAGCATCCCTACATCATTCCCAATGAGTAGAATGTCATCAACATAAAGTACAAGAAATGTCACAGCGCTTTTAACTACCTTATTGTACACACATGGCTCCTCGGGATTCTTGATGAAACCAAATTCCTTAATCGTTTCATCGAATCTCAGGTTCCAACTCCTTGATGCTTGTTTGAGACTGTAGATCGATATCTGAAGTTTGCATACCTTATGCTCACTTCCTACAGATGTGAAATCCTCAGGCTGCGTCATATAGATCTCTTCCTTAATGTTTTCATTAAGGAACGCAGTTTTCACATCCATTTGTCATATCTCATAGTCGTATCATGCGGCTATGGCAAGTAAGATTCTAATTGACTTGAACATTGCGACTGGTGAAAAGGTTTCATCATAGTCAACACCTTGCCTTTGAGTGTAACCTTTCGCGACCAGTCGTGCCTTGTAGGTCAATACCTTACCATCAGGCCCGAGTTTTCTCTTGTATATCCATTTGCATCCAATAGGAACAATTCCTTCGGGAGGATTAACAAGAGTCCAAACTTGGTTCGCATGCATCGAGTCAATCTCAGACTGCATTGCTTCAAGCCACAAATTAGAATCAGCATCGGAAATCGCCTCCTTGAAAGTTTTTGGATCACATCCAATAACTTGATCATTTCGATCATTTTCAAGGAGGAAACCATATCTTTCAGGAGCCCTAGGAATCCTTTCAGATCTCCTAGGTGCGACCATTTCTGGTACTGGCTCTGGAGGTGCGGGAGACTCACTTGGTACTTCAGATGGTTCTCGAACCTCTTCGAGTTCTACTATCTTGCCTTTTCTATCAAGTAGAAATTCTCTTTCCATAAAGTTGGCATTTCTAGAAACAAACACTTTTGTTTCGTTGGGATAGTAGAAGTAGTATCCAATGGAATTCTTTGGATACCCAATGAAGTAACATAAGATGGATCTATTATCCAGCTTATCTCCCACTGTCTGCTTCACGTAAGCATGACATCCCCAAATCTTCATGTATGAGTATTTGGGCGGCTTGCCCATCCATATCTCATATGGAGTCTTATCCACTGCCTTGGTGTGGACATTGTTCAACAACATTACCGCCGTTTTGAGCGCATAGCCCCAAAACAAGGTAGTAAGTTCAGTGAAGCTCATCATAGATCGAATCATGTCCATCAAGATTCTATTACGATGCTCTGCTACACCATTGAGTTGTGGTGTGGCCGGAGGGGTCCATTGTGAGAGAATCTCATTCTCTTTAAGATAGTCTTGAAATTCAGCACTCAAGTATTCACCACCTCGATCGGATCGAAGTGTTTTAATACTTTTTCCTAACTGATTTTCAACTTCAGCCTTGAATTATTTGAACCTTTCAAAGGATTCAGACTTGTGCTTCATTAAGTACAATTACCCATACCTAGAGTGATCATCGGTAAGGTGATGAAGTATGTGTATCCATACTTAGTACCAATACTAAGTGGGACACACACATCAATTTGGATCAAATCCAATAGGCCTTGAGCACGTTCAGGCTTGCCCTTGAAGGGTTGTTTAGTCATCTTTCCTTTGAGACAAGATTCACAAGTCGGTAGGGAGTTAATGTCTGACAAATCAAACATGTCACTCCTAACCAATTTGTTCATCCTACTTAGGAAAATATGACCTAGCCTAGCGTGCCAAAGTTGTGCTGGGTTCAAGCTGTCGTTTTTCCTTTTAATTGTTGTTGTATGTGTTTCCACATCGCGAGTTGGAACTTGTTTTAATTTTAAGGTGTATAGATCATTTTCGCGTTCCCCAATTCCAATCAAACATTCATCTTGTATATATTGCATATCGAATTAGCAAAAAGACAAGAATATCCATCACTATCAAGCATAGAAACAGAAATAATATTCTTTATTAACTCGGGAACAAATAAAACGTCTTTCAATAACAACTTAAAATTTGATGATCGAAATAAATAAACATCTCATATCGCTACAGCAGCAACTCTTGCTCCGTTTCCAAGCCTCAAGTGGGTCTCACCATCTCTAAGACGTCGGATTCTTGTCATCACCTGCAAATCATTGCAGATATATGAGATCCACATCCGATATCAAGTACCCAAGAAGTCGAATTAAGAGACATATTTATTCCGATATAGAACATACCTTTTGCAGTTCGCAACTGCTCGAGGTACCCCTTGCAGTTCCTCCTCCAGTGCCGAGGCTTGTGGCAGTGGTGGCAAACATCCTCAAACTTGCTTGGCTTGGAAGCCTTTGTCTTGGGCTTCTTAGTGGGCTTTTCCTCCTTCGCAGGGGCAGAACGCTTCTTACCCTTGCGTTTGGGCCCCTTCTTCGCAGAGGAAGAAGAGCCCATAAGGAGGACGGGCTTGTCCTTCTTTATGGTACCCTCAAACACTACAAGCATGTTCACCACCTCTTCAAGGTGGCTTCCAGCTTGTTCATGTTGAAGTTGACCACAAAGGGGTCGAATGCAGTGGGGAGTGAGAGGAGAAGCAAATCCACAGACAACTCATGTGGAAGTGTGATATCAAGGCCCACCAACTTTTCAATGAGCCCAATCATACGAACCCCATGCTCGCGGACCGAAGTCCCATCGTGCATGCGGCTCGTCATAAGCTCATTGACAGTGGTGAACCTCTCATGTTGAGAGTTCTCCCCATACAGCTCTTTGAGATGAAGATGTATGTCAGCAGCATACATCGTCTTCTCGAAACGCCGCTGCATTTTGTTGGACATCGATGCCATCATATAGCATCGAGTCTTAAGCTCGTCATCCCACCATTTGTTAAGCTTTGTCAGCTCCTCAGGGCTGATATCGGCAGGGGCTTCCTTCGGATGGCTCTTGTCTAACGTGTAGAGGAGCTTCTCCGAAGCCAATACAATATTGAGGTTTCGAAGCCAGTCTTGGTAGTTTAGATCAGTGAACTTGTTGCTATCCAGTATAGCAGCGAGTGGGTTTTTGATCGAATACATTTTATAAGAAGTTTATACTGAAAAGAAAAACAGACATGCATTACTAACTATTTATGAAAAACGCTAAGACATAAAACAAAGTCATTAAGTTTTATGAATTATCCTCCCACTATTTTAACGATTTCACCACCCTCTAATAAAATCGAGAAAGCAAGTTTCCTTAGTGGGTACACAGAGTCCAATCAAGCGATCATGGTCCCGAATAATATCAGCCAACCATGATCCTCAAAAGGTAGAGCACAATTGCAATCGGTGCAACCTCCATGTATTTACCTCACGTCTAGTAAGGGCCCAATAATATGATACCGATTACTATCACGTGTCAAGATGACCCATCAATGTTGAGTCGTGAAGGACGGTCCCCTTAACGTCCCCAATAATATGAGTCAACGTTAAAGGGAGTTCCAACCGACTCACAACGAGTGTCAATGACGTGTACAGCTTTCCGGCATACATAACCCCCTCAATAATATGAGCCGGGCCATGTATACGGGTAGCATCGACGTACACTCATTGTTGATGGAAGGTAGGAGAATTTAAACAAATTTAAATTTCCTTAGTTTATCGAATAAACTTTTAATCTTGATATCAGTTTTAAATCGTATTTAAAACGAGGGATTTTAATTTTGAAAATTTGGTCTCATAAATATTAAATCATAATTTAACATGCGGATTCAACTAACACATATATCACATATATATAAACTTTGGGATGATCGATCACGAGAGCTATGCGGTCCGTGGTTGCCAATCACGGACCTGGGTCCAGTCCTAGGTGAAATGCAGTATGCAATGCAATCCTATTATATTAGCTTCCGGTTTTACAGATCTTCGATCTTCAATATCTTTGATCATCATCTCCACCATCTTCAAGTGCACTCCCACTAAATATAATATTTACAATTAAATATCAATGACACGTTGGGATACAATTTAAAGGGGTGGGAACGAGCCATAAACCAGACCCACTTTATAAATGATGTCAACAATATTTACAACCAAAATCGCAAAACCTAGTATACATCTAACATATTGGGCACGGCTCTCGATCATCCCAAACATGCAGTCAATTCAAATAATTGACATAAATTAAATAATCAAATAAAATTTGATAATTTCCAACAAAATCATATTTTCATTATAAAATCATATTTTATAAATAAAATCATATTTTGTTAATTTTAATTGCATCATATTGGGCTTAAAACAATTTTAGGCCCAAAATCTCAAAAATTTCAAAATCGATTTTTGGCCCGACCAATATTGGTTCAATATCAAATATTGGCCCGAAAACTTCATGGGCTGCCCGGGATAGGCCCGAACAAAACGTAGAAGACAAAACAGCCGTCGCAACGCTGCCGGGAAACACGCCGGACGGCATTCTTTACTTTCATCGATATTCGCATTTATTTATATATGATATTCGCATATATGAAACAATCTTTATATATGATATTCGCATTTATTTATATGGCATTCTTTACTTTCATTGTGTTGTATAATGATTAACAATTGCGTTGAGTAAAGACCTAAAATGCACTATAGTGTATGTTAGATGTAATAGTGGGTATGACGGCTATCATGAAACACATCTAATAGTCACTGTGTATTCTGAACATGTTCCTAGTCGATTGGGCCGTCAAAATGAGGAAA
>KV010646.1:373028-397781 GCA_001598015.1 Dorcoceras hygrometricum | reverse complement strand
CTTTTCGGACACGACTCAACAGTCGGCCAGTCGCAACGTGGCACCCAATCAGGTAATCAAATCAATTATCAATTCAGGCTCAAGATGTATGCAATGAATGTCGTTCAATTTCAATAATCTATGCATACAGTTTACAATACGTGAAACAGAACAGAACACAATCAATTTCATCATCTAAGTTCACGTAATTCATATAGCAGCAGTTCACAACATCGAAGAACAGACATGTTCACGCTCAAGCTGCTAAGAGCTGCTCAATTCGTACCTCAATTCCTCAATTTACCTAACAAATTTCCCCTGGCTCAATTCACGCAGCAGGACACTTCCTGGAAGCTGAAATCTGTTACAACATAGCTAATATCTTAGCTCAATTCTTAATCATAATCACGCTAAACCTACTGCCAGAAACTAATCCAAACTCTACACTTCTATGCAGACTTAGGCTACTAAAAACCGAGCTCAAACCACAAGAAATGCTCACCCAAAAGCTCACGCTAGCAGAAGAACGCACGCACAGACTTTTCTCAAAGGCTTCGAAGTCCAGCAGCTTCGCGTTTCCACTTCCAGCGCAAATCAACTTCTCAAATGGGTAGCAAACGAAAGAGCTAAACAAGGGGAATTCAGCGCTACAAAGATCTCCAGAAACACAGGCTGGAATCAACGGAAAAAGGCAATAGAACACTACGATGAAAAGTAGCTCGACGAGGGTTTGGGGAAGAAGAGATAAGAAATATCTGGCTCAAAGTAATTCAAAGTGTCGATCAACACTTCTATAAATACCTCTTCAAACCTCGCCTACTGATTCACTAAGATCTATCGAAGAAATCAGCAGAAGTCTATCAGCAGCAACCCTCTCTTTTCCCTTCGTAAAATTCAGCAGCAACTACTAAACAATAATCGCACGAAAACCTTCAAAACGACACCGCTCCAACTTATCAAAACGACGCCGAAGCAAACATCAGCTGACAACAGCTCTCGCAAGCAAATAACCAAGAGCTGGTAACAGCTCTCTCTTCAAAACAACTATCTGCTGGTCGCGAGAAAACACTCAAAATGACGACGCATCTACTAATCCAAACGACGCCGCTTTACATATGTAAGCAAAGCTGCCAACAGCTGATCTCTCAAACGAAAGGTTCAAAACGCAGCGTTTCCACTTATTCAAACGACGCCGCTTCTCAACGCTCTCGCACAAGCGCGCCTGCTAATCAGCAGCAACCATCGCAACGCAAACTACCAGCAGCAAGGAATACGTCACGCTTACGTCATCATATCTATCGACAGCTCTTGCGACCGGTTTCTCAAATCATCAGCTGATCACTGTTCATAAGCGCATCTGCTGAATCTTATAGTCAACGCTCCAACCATGTTGATTAACACGTGTCGCTTCCTCGATCGATCTCACGCTACGCGCAATGTCTGCCAGCAGCAACTTCAAATTCGAAACCTAAAACCAGCAGCTCTCATTGCGTCATGCTGACGTCACCTCTGCTGATTCAAAATCCACCAGCAGGAGCTACAATAACTTTGACCAGCGTTGACTTCACCAAATTTCAATAATTCTCATATCCTAACCAAGCGCTGCGACTGAAATCATAGCAGGAACCTTATTCCTTCAAATAATCGTGATTAATCCCAAATCAAATCAATTAATCACTAATCTAAATTCTCAATCCTCACAGATATGATGGTCGGAAGACATTCCATTTGGCCATATCAATTTGACACGTATTGGACTTCAGAAAAGTACTGGAGTGCTTCTACACTTGGCAGGACTGGGCTCCATAAAAGTATTGAGTGCATTTCCAACCTGGTGCCATGGTATTTATATATCAAGATCAGGCTACTTGAGGTTGAGGGACCACGTTCGAGAAACGAAGTTCACTAGAAAATATTTTATTTACGAGTTCATTGCCTATCCATGAATTTTAAGGAAAATGGTTTGAGATGATATTTTTCTTATGTATTTAAAGTCCGAGAATAACTATTTGAGTATAATTTCTGTTAATATATGTGCTTGTATTACTTAGTACTTGTTATCCTTAATTTTGTACTTGTTGAATCTTTAGGTTCACTATGTTTGATTGGTGCAGATGACGTAGAGACTGAGGTCGAGGGACAAGACATTTGAGCGGATGACAGTTCAGCTTGGCACATTCGCAACGACCTAGCGTTTCCGCCTATGTTGAGAGAAATTTTTTATTTAGACATGAGTTTTCGGTATGTTATTTTGGGGGAGAATTATTTTTATAGATGAGGTTTTATAGTACAATTTATTTAATTTATGATGAGTGTTTTCTTGGGTTACTACCCTAAACCCTAAACCCTAAACCCTAAATTCATATGTATTTTACTTTATTGAGTTTTATTTATATATAAAAAAATTTCGCATTTATAATTCTAAAAAAGATAATAGTTTAAGGGTGTTTCAATTTATTTTACGTCAATCAAATATTTAACTATTTAAATCACATTAATCAAACCATTAATATAAACTTATAATATTTTCTCACGTTTAATTATATTTATAAATTTCTATAGAGGTTTATATTATAATTAACGCCGATCCTAATTTAATCCATCAGATCAAACATATTACTCTTATCAAATATTATTTAATATATGACTCAATCCTTTTATAATCATTTATCATTAATCATATCTTATTATACCGAAAGCGAGATATCCGACTGAAGCAAGACTCCGGGTTCTTCCTATATGTAACAGTGTTAAGTATGGCATCCTTCTATGAGATAACGTGGGAGACCAACAATTTCATATTAATATTGATCACGCGAGCTTGACTCAAGGAAGTCAGTAGTCATAAATATTAATTACACGAAAGCTACTTGCATAATTTTGGTAAAGTGGATGCTAAAATATCAAATTTATGATAAAGTAGAAATAAAATAATGATCTGATCAATATATATGTAAAAATTTTCTTGATCAAAGCATTCATTTTTTCTTATCCGGGAAGAAATCATCCCAAGTACGCAAGTTCACGTGTTATGAAAGTTTATCTCGACATATTCTGAGAAATCATACGAAAACTGCATTGGGAAAAACCATTTTTAACTGTAAATACATGGAAGATTTTAGAGAGAACACATAGTTGTTGTGGTTAAAAAAAATTTAAATAATAAAAATTTTATATTTTCTCTTGCAGATAATATGATTCAAGGTTCTTCTCATCCGATTTTAAAATCCTAACTATATCCCTGAGTGCAAGTGTTATGATAGCTTCTCTTAATTCCAAACAAAAAAAAAAAAAAAAAATCGAGACAAAACTCATATTTTAGTGACGAATGGAACTTTAAATACATATAAGAGTTTATAGAGAATATGATTTGTGTACTACACACATCACAAATTTTAATAGCATAATTAATGATAATAAATTTGACGGGAACGAACTTATAATAAGATAGTCCTCTTGTTTAGTATCTCGTCTCAGTTCACAAGAGAAGCACTGATATCGAAGATTCAAAAAATGGTAAAATCGTAATATGTTGCAAGTCGGACCATACATACCAGTAAGCTGACCATCACATCATTTTAATTATTGAAGAAACAATTATTTTTAGATGCGACATTTTAAGAGAGAATAGGGAGAGAAGTTAAGTAGAATCAATAATAAGAGAAGACAAGGATTGGATGGAATATCAGAGTAATATTGCAGCCGTAATATTTGACATATTGCCTGGAAATTATTTTTATAAAAGTCCAAGGACTTGAACAGTTCTCTGGTTGATATAAATTCCGCTACACAATTCTGGAAGGACAAGAGTACTAGGAAATTATGTTGAATGAAGAACACTTGACTAAATTATTTCAAATGACTTTTGAAAAACTTTTAAGGTTACTATCAATTTGAACAAGAATTCTCTCCACTTTTGATCACATACATTGTATTACGTACTCCAGTATTTTGTCTGTATTTATCAAAGAAAAAAAAAAATTCCTTTAAATATCTTTTTCTAATATCGTTGAAGAGGACATCGGTAAGCCATGCTTTAATTTTCAATTCTTTAATATTTCATTGAATAAAAAACAACTGATGGTGCATTTAGTGAACATAATGAGATAATTTACATAAACAGATTTCATAAAGGAACCCAACATCACCAGATTATAGAGCTAAAAAACATACATATTAGGTCCTTAAAATAAATAGGTTAATGTGTAAACAAAAATTCTTATGGAGACTAAGATACATCTTCAACTCTGGCCATCAACCAAAGAAACAGTGTTCAAATGGCTCCAAACAGATAATATATAGTCACACTCATTGAGCAGCTTAGTTTACGGGTGCAAATCACTCATGACACAATAATGAGAATCAAAATTAAGAAGATATTTCGAGAACAAAACAATGTATCAGATTTCCTTGCTACTGAAACACTGAATTATTCACAAGGCATGAGAACCATTTTGAATCTCATAATAAAACTAATAGATATATATCAGAAGTAAGAAAGACGTTGAATAATAAGAAAAATTTGGAAGACGTAATAATTGTATTTACGTATCCGTCGCTGCCGAAAAGGAAAAGAGATATTATTTGATTTCAAAATTTATTGTTTTTCATCATAAATACTTATAGGTCGAATCATGAAACAGGTTTAAATATGTATGGAAAAATTTTTCACCAGGCTATTAAGTTGACTGTTGAAGACGATGATGTCTCAGTCAGGATGAGAAACTTGACCTTTTCATGAACATCGACCATAGGCCATATATTCAATTCCAATTAAATAAATGGGTGAGAGGACAAGAAAAATTCAGCAATGGATGCAACATGGAAAGTGTTCTTCCTACACCTTCTCATCTCTCTTAGTTCCTATACGTCGTCCGGCTCGACGGATACCATAGATTCGACTCAAAGTCTCCGAGATTCGGAGACCATTGTTTCATCAGGTGGCATGTATGAGCTGGGATTCTTTAACCCTGAAAATTCCACGAATCGCTACGTGGGAATATGGTACCACGCAATCCCGGTCAGAACAATAGTTTGGGTGGCAAACAGAGAAAGTCCACTCACAAATCAGGCAGGTGTATTGAAGGTCATGGAGCCTGGGGTTATAGTCCTTGTTAACGATACTGGTGGCACAGTATGGTCATCCAACAGATCGAGCTCGGCGCAGACGCCGGTTGCGCAGTTGTTGGATTCGGGGAATCTTGTTGTGAAAGATGCTGATGTTGATGGTACTGAAGAGAATTATCTGTGGCAGAGTTTCGATTATCCAACTGATACATATCTACCAGGGATGAAGTTCGGGTGGAATTTTGTCACTGGTGTAGAGGTGTTTTTTGCAGCATGGAAGGCCAGTGATGATCCAGCTCCAGGAGAGATTACATTTCACTTGGAATTCGAAGGATATCCGCAAATATTCTTGCGAAGAAATACCATTGCAATCACTAGGATCGGACCTTGGGATGGCATTAGCTTCAGTGGATTTCCAGATGTAAGAGGGAACCCCGTTTTTAATTTGGATTTTGTGATGGATAAGAATGGGGTGTATTTTCAAGAAAATCTCATCAACAGACAAGTTTTTCGGAGGCTTAGGGTGAATTCAAATGGAGTTGGACAGAGGTTTACATGGGTAAATAGCACACAAGAATGGGAAGTTTTTAGGAGTGTACCAGCAGATAATTGTGATAGTTATGGCCTTTGTGGTGCTTATGGGATATGTTATATTCAAAACGCTCCAGCATGCAGTTGTCTGGGTAGATTTGTTCCAAGAGATTCAGTGGCCTGGACCACAGCAGATTGGACAAGTGGATGCATTCGAAGAACAAACTTGAGTTGCAATGGGGATGGATTTATAAAGTATTCGGGGATCAAACTACCAGATGCTCGAAATTCATGGGTCAACGAGAATATGACTTTTAAGGAATGCAGAGTGGAATGCTTAAAGAATTGCACCTGTATGGCATACACGAAGTTAAATTTAAGCAATGGGAGTGGATGTCTTCTTTGGTTTGGTGACTTGGTAGATATCAGATCTTTGAGTGCAGATGGACAGGATATCTACATCAGAATGGCATCCTCTGAAATAGGTAAGAATTCAGATCCGAAGGATCATCACACACATGCCTCTTAAAAGCTCCAATATGTTAAATTTCTGTAAGAATTTGTGACTTGAATATGTTAATCTTGTTAGAACTTGTGACAAGTTGTTAAATGTAACAATGTAAAACTTATATTATGGCCAAATTTATCACATCATCACCATAGAGGAAGCATTAATTGGTAACAACTTCAACTATGTCACAGATTCTAGAGTATTGGAGAAGAGAATACTTATCGCTAGTTTGACATCAGTGACGGGAATTGTTCTTCTGGCTGTGAGCCTTATCCTGTGCATTCGGAAGATGAACAAAGATTCGACGAAGGGTGAAGAAGGTTGGGGAAAAGTGGCATCTCTTCCTTAACAACTATATCAAACATTGTTATCCTGTGATAAATTCTACATCATGATGTTTTATGTAGGAGGGAAATACAGTGAAAGTGAACACGAAGAGTCAGATATAACCTTCTTCAAATTAGCTACAATTCTCAAAGCTACTGATTGCTTTGCCATTGAAAACAAGCTTGGGGAAGGAGGTTTTGGACCTGTTTATAAGGTAAAATGTCACAGATATGTAAAATATAGGCTCCGAAACAAGTGACGATCATAGAATAAATCATTTGTGTAGTGAACTTCAAATGCACGCATTTCTGATCTTAGGGCATGCTTGAAGGGGGACAAGAAATCGCTGTGAAACGTTTATCGAGAACCTCTACTCAAGGGCTCGATGAGTTCAAGAATGAAGTGATCTTTATTGCCAAACTTCAGCATCGAAATCTAGTGAGGCTTCTAGGATGCTGCATGCAGAAGGATGAAAATATGTTGATATATGAATACATGCCAAACAAAAGTCTGGATGCGTATCTATTTGGTGAGTTTAATACTTGTATATATGACAATCATTAAGAAATTCATTGAACTAGAAATCACTAAGATTAGGAGACTCTTGATATTCATTGAACTAAAATAACCTGATCAACATTGGCATGATACCACATTTTTCACTGCTAGATGAAACAACAGGTGATTCTCTAGATTGGCCAACACGTTTCCGTATCATCAATGGAATAGCCAGGGGACTTTTGTATCTTCATCAAGATTCCAGATTGAGAATTATTCATCGAGATCTCAAAGCCAGCAACGTATTGCTGGATTCAGACATGAACCCAAAGATTTCGGACTTTGGAACAGCCAGAAGGTTCCGAGACGATGAGACCGAAGCTAAGACACGCCGAGTTGTTGGGACATAGTAATGATACTCTTAGTAGCTTCAATATATTCTTTTCTTTCCATTATTTTCTTATCAACTCCCATTTTGCAGTGGTTACATGTCTCCAGAGTATGCAGTGGACGGAATATTCTCCACAAAATCAGACATATTCAGCTTTGGCGTTCTAGTCCTAGAGATAGTGAGTGGCAAGAGTAACAGAGGATTTTCACATAAAGATCATCATCTCAACCTTCTTGGACATGTAAGTTCCTTGTATCTCCATTACTCAGCCAAACAACTCCGACCAATGAATATCACACTTACTGAAATAGTGCCTGCAATTGCCACCAGGCATGGACCCTTTACAAAGAAGAAAGATCGCATGAATTAGTGGAAGCCTCTCTACGAAAATCTCAAGACTTAGCTCAAGTGATGAGGTCCATCCATGTCGGCCTATTGTGTTTGCAGCAGAACCCTGAAGATAGACCAAGCATTTCCTCAGTGGTTTTGATGTTGGGCAATGAAGGCATGCTGCCCGAAGCTAAACAACCTGGTTTCTACACAGAAAGAGAGCCCATTGTTTCTCAAAATTCAACGACCACACATGCAACGAATTCACCAAATGAACTCACCATCACCATGTTAGATGCCAGATAGGAAATCTGTTATGTGGCAATGCATTTGTTTCTGCATCTTGTCTCATTTACTTTTTACATGTGTTTTCTCGGGCTATCCGCTGTAAAATCTCCTACCTACGCATGCATTGTTAGTGAAACATTCAATTCCAACATGCATTTGGATGGAGAAGAAACAAACATGCTACGAGCCAAACAATCGAGCCTTCTAATCGAATATATGTGAATTTGAGCTCAGCTCCGAATAAGCATGGATTTTTCCCGTCGTTCAAACTAAGTTATTGTTGGGTGTTCTAATCTGTCTTTAACATATCACACTCTGAATTGCAGAAAAACAGTTCACGATAGCAGGTTGGTCGAGGCGAGGAAAGTCCTCTTTCCATAAGACGAAATCGTCCGACTATAGTGCTCTCGTTCCGACAATCGTCACTAAGATATAACGACTTAAGAATTATGAAGTGTAGCGCCACATTGTGTAATTCCGGAGAACAAAATAAGTGTGAACTTTCTTTTTGAGTCGGGAACTGTATGCAGGGAAAACAGAAGGCAAATACAATGTAGAAGGCAACAGGAGAATGCAGAAGATTCGACTGTTTCCGAACGCCCAAACTGTCTGTATTTATAATAGGGGATCGGTGTCTTGAACAGACGCATGCTTTCACGAAACGCCATCCCTAACAGTTGTACTTCTTCTAACAGTTGCGTTATTTCGAACAGTTGCACTGTTTGGAACAGTTGTACCGTTTTGAACAGATGCATCGTTCCGTGAGGAAGACGAAGCGTGAACAGTTGTACTGTTTCGGAAGAACCGGTTCGATCCGATGTAGCATATACAGACCGGCATGCCTTCCCAGATCAGCTCGGAGCCCGGCTGCCCAAATCAGCTTAGAGCTTAGGACCAGATCATGCAGATCAGCATGGCTGCCTAGATCAGCTTAGAGCCTAGGACCACATCGTGCAGATCAGCACGACTGCCCAGATTATCTTAGATCCTAGGACCAGATCGCGTAGATCAGCACGGCTGCTCAGATCAGCTTAGAGCCTACGACCTGAAACAGCTCACGACCTGACTGATTTCAGCTAGCTCGCGACCTGACTTCTAGCAGCCTGAAGCAGCTCGCATCCTGGCTAGTTTCAACCAGCTCGCGACCTGACTGCTCGCGGCCTGAAGCAGCTCGTGTCTTGGCTGGTTTCAACCAGCTCGCTTGCGATCTGACAGCTTTCATTCACATTTTCCAACAATCCCCCACATGAATGAAATCAATTCACATGTTCTGACTCGCTTGAAAGTTCTTTTCGAATTATTATTGCATCCGGATATGTAGCTTTTGGCCTTGAACCTTCCTTAGTAACATATTATCGGATTTACTAGTTAGGTAGTGACGCGATGTCTTGAACTAGCAAACCTTTTTGTAAATCAAGACAATGGTACTTGCACAATAATAACTCTCACATATTTTGTTCTCATTATTGTGTCCTTTTCGACCATGGACCATATCTTAGATTCGTAAGTGTTTTTTCATTAGAAGCGGCCATTACTTCTCACTTATATAGGTGATCTCCTATCGAGGGTATGCTGTCATACCGTACCTTTTAGGTATAGGAATCATTAAAAACGAGCTTAACCTCACCACATGTTGCAGGCATGTCTTACTTGGATTTTTCAGGAATGAGACTTTACAGGTTCCAAGTATTCGAATTAATGTTTTTAACTTAGTTGTCCCTTAGGTCTTGGGATTTCCAATTCTCAAGGTTGGGTTACCGCTATAAATTTTTTATTTTGTGGATTTTAATCCCATTCCTTTCACCAGTTTGTACATTTGATATTTATTTATACTTTTAGTAAGCGGATCCGCTAGATTTTCCTTTGACCTTATGTAGTCAACCGAATAACTCCATATAGATCAATTGTCTAATGGTATTGTGTTTTCGACGAATATGTCAAGACTTACCATTGTACATACTGTTTTGTGCTCTTCCTATTGCTGATTTACTATCACAATGAATGACAATAGAAGGCACTAGCTTATTCCAACTAGGAATATCATCAGGAAGTTTCTTTGTCACTCGGCTTCTTTCCCTGCTTTATCTAAAGCAATAAACTCTGATTCTATCGTGGATCGAGTGCATGATTGCTTCGATGATTTCCAAGATACCGCTCTTCCACCTATAGTGAACATGTATCCACTAGTGGACTTAGAGTTTTTTGTGTCCGATATCCAATTAGCATCATAGTAGCCTTCTAAAACTGTTGGATATTTCCGTATACAGTAAACTGTAGTTTGATGTATAGCTTAAATATCCAAGTACTCTTGATAAGGCTTTCCAGTGATCTTTTGCTTGGATTGCTCGTGAATCTACTCAAGTTTTTGACGGTGTGTGCAAGGTCTGGGAGAGTCTAGTTTGTTAGAAACATTAAACTCCCTATTACCCTTGCATAGTCAAGTTGAGAGACAGGTTCTCCACGATTCTTTGCTAGGTGAACATCCAAATCCCTCGGTGTTCTAGCAGGTGTTCTAGCAGGACGACTCACCAAAGTACTGAATCGTTCAAATATCTTTTCAACATAATGGATTTGTGATAGAGCAATACCATCTAGTGTTCTAGAGATCTTGATCTCTAGTATAACATCACACATACCCAAATGTTTGAACTTTGTATTAATAATCAACTTATGATTATTTATCATGATTACCATATCATCATCGTAAAGGCACACAATTATATATGAACTTGAAGTATCTTTGATATAGACACATTTGTCACATTTGTTGATCTTGAATCCATTTGCCTTCATTATAGAGTCAGACTTTTCATGCCATTGTTTGGTGCTTACTTTAGTCCATATAGTGACTTAAAAATTTTTTTACATACTTTCTTTTCTTGTCCGGGTACAACAAATCCTTCGGGTTGTTCCATATAGATTTCTTCATAGATTTCTCCATTCAAAAATGCAGTCTTCACATCCATTTGATGAATCTCAAGGTCATGCAATGCTGCAATGGCGATGAGTAGACACATTTGTCACATTTGTTGATCTTGAATCCATTTGCCTTCATTATAGAGTCAGACTTTTCATGCCATTGTTTGGTGCTTACTTTAGTCCATATAGTGACTTAAAAATTTTTTTACATACTTTCTTTTCTTGTCCGGGTACAACAAATCCTTCGGGTTGTTCCATATAGATTTCTTCATAGATTTCTCCATTCAAAAATGCAGTCTTCACATCCATTTGATGAATCTCAAGGTCATGCAATGCTGCAATGGCGATGAGAACACGAATGGATGTAATCCTGGTGATTGGAGAATACTTATCGTAGAAGTCATACCCTTTCTTTTGTCTAAACACTTTAGCAACCAAGAGAGCCTTGTACTTGTCTATAGATCCATCTTCTTTATATTTCCTTTTAAGGATCCCTTTATATCCTAAAGGTTTGCAGCCCGAGGGAAGATCAGTTAACTCCCATGTATGATTGTGCATGATGAATCTATTTCATCTTGTATAGCTTCTTTCCAGAAAAGTGCTTCCGGACTAGACAAGGCTTCCTGAATGGTTCGAGGTTCATCATATAACATATATGTTAGGAACCCAGAGCCAAATGATTTTTCAGTCCTTGCTCTTTTACTGCATCTAGGTTCGTCATTTGGTTCGGGACAGTCAATCGTTGTTTCATATGGTCTCTTGGTAGAGACTTATTGCTTTTCTTTACATGGAAAGTTGCATTCAAAGAATACAACATTCATAGATTCCATGATTGTTCCCTCGCTAATATCAGAACTTTCTGATTTGTGAACCAAGAAGCGATATTCACTGCTAGTGTGTGCATATCCTATAAACACGCAGTCAACTGTTTTAGGGCCTATCTTGTTCTGCTTTGGCTTAGGTATTTCTACTTTTTCCAAGCACCCCCACACTTTAAGGTATTTTTAATATGGCTTTCGGCCCTTCCATAACTCATATGGAGTTTCATCTTTACCTTTGTGTGGTATCTTGTTAAGAACGTGGTTTGCAGACATCATTGCTTCCCCCCACAAGTTTTGAGGTAAGCCACAATTTATGAGCAACGCGTTCATCATCTCTTTTAGAGTTCGATTTTTACGTTCTGCAACTCCATTAGATTGAGGTGAGTATGGTGTTGTGGTTTGATGAATTATGCCAGAGTTTGAATAGAATTATTCAAACGGAGCGACATACTCTCCACCTTTATCACTTCGAATCATTTTGGTATTGGATGTCAATTGATTCTCAACTTCATTCTTATAATTCTTGAACACTTCTATTGCTTCATCTCAATAAGTAAACATAGCAATATCTCGTGCAATCATCGATAAAAGTTATGAAATACTTCTTGCCACCTCGAGTTTGCTCGAGTTTTAAGTCGCATACATCGATATGAATTAACTCAAGTGGCTTTGTATTTCTTGTTACAGAATGGAATGGGGCCTTAGCCAATTTCGCTTCGACACAAATCTCATATTTTTCTTGTGGATTTCTTTTAAATGCAAGCAATGCATTTAAGTTAACCAGTTTTTGCAACGTTCATGCTACAAATTGGAACTTTCAAGCAAGCAAGCAGAATTGTCAACTTTATTCTTCGTCTCAGAGCGGATGACATTCATTACATTCAGCTTAAAGAATATATTTTCTTGGTACCCTTTGCCTACAAACATTCCGCTTTTGGTAAGTACAAACTTGTCCGATTCAAATACAAGCCTAAAACCAGATTTACTCAGGAGGATCCAAAAACTAAGTTCTTGCGAATGTCTGCTACGTGCAGCACATTATTCAACTTCATTTCCTTTCCTGATGTCATCTTGAGTACCACGTTCCCGATCCCCACGACACCAGATGTTGTGCAATTTCTGATAGGATCAATGTGGTTCGAAAAACAACTGCAAGAGTTCAGAAGGGGGGGGTGCTGATGAACTCTTGGTATTTTCAAAATTTTGAAACCTTTTAAAACAGTTTTACAAGCACCCGCTTAACTTAAATCCGAGTTACCAGATTTTAGGTATCTCAGTCTTAAATCAGATTTCTCAACTAACAAATATTGTGCGGAAATAATTTGATTAATCTGTGAACAGTGAAAGCTTAAATAAATGCGATAAGTAATAGAGTAGGGAGTCGAGAGTTTGTTTATGGAAGTTCGGATATAAATATCCTACTAGAAGATTTGATGGTTACAGGCCTTCTGCAAACACCCGATCACCGAGCCTCGCTCCAGGTGAACTCCTAGCAACACCAATCACAAAGCAGTCGCAGCTGCTGTTTACAACACTTGGTAAATTTCAAACGGCTTTTAGGCAGCGCGTTTGTTACAGACTCAACTAAGGATATTGCAATGAAGTACAACGATTGTGAGTGCTATAAATCTTATGGTTTCTAGGCTAAGAAACTCGATTCAACAAAGTGAACCAGAAGATGAACTCGAAGATAAAACTGTGAAATCGGGATTGATTGTTCTTCGAGTTTGAGAGCTTTTTGAATGATAGCTTCAATGTGAGATATGATCAGAGATAATGAGGACGGCGAATAGTAGAGTGAAGGAGAGTGAGCGAGAGATTCAAGAGTAACCGAGAGCTTCTCCAGTTCAAATATCAGCTCTATATATACTCTTCGTCCTCCAACGATCATTTAATTTGGCTAAGGAAACAAAATCCCTTTTGAAAATCTGTTAATCGTGCGACCGTATATCCTGCTCCACCAAATGGTAAATTGCACATCGTCAGATCCAATTTGTCGTCTTACCATATTTGTGCAATCACCGTATAACGTCCTCTGTAAATTGTGTACTATTTACCCAAAATAGTACCGACGTTGTCTCCTTAATTCCAGGCAATAGTACGATTCAATCTTCACAATTGATTCTTTCCATTTTGAATTGTAAACGCGTTTGAATCGATTTGTCACTTGCGCCTGAATTCTCTTATTGTTAATACAGCTTTTTCTTTCTTGAAGAAGATGAATAGTTCATCGCTGATAGAATACGTGACTGTTACTGCTGAATAAATAACGCCAACTAAATATTTGCAACAATTGAGTGTCCAACTACTGATCGTAACAACGACTGAATGCATGCATAAACCAACGTTTGAATTCTAGCGCTAAACCAAACGCTGTCGTATCAATTAATCCAAATGACATAGTTTTGTTGTTCGTTAAGAAACATGCTAACACCTGAGTAGTTGCGTATGATATCAAATCAACAACTAAATCCCATCGTCTGAATACACTTCTGAAAGAAATACCCAACGTCTGAATATGCTCGCTACTGAAGTAGAATTCAACTGCTGATCATAAAAACCAACGACTGATTATACCGACTGCTGATTAGATATCCAACGCCTGCATAGATACCCAACGTCTAAAATATCCTTCTTTTTGTAAATTGAGAATATGATATAACGACTGGTTGCAACGACTGAATGTTCCAACAACAATCACGACTGAATCAAAAGCACTGTAGCCAACGTCTGAAAGTACTTACTACCGAAATAAATACCCAAGTACTGAAATATGTTGACTACTGGAGTGAATATCCAACTGCTGAATTAATACCAAAGTCTGATTGCGTAACCCTTGATCAACATCTGATTTTCTCTCACGACTGACATAAAAACCCGATACCATAACCTGATAACTATATATCTTCAACCTCTGAAATAGTAACCCATCAACTGAGTGCTTCAACTCAACTCCTGAAATATTCCCGAATACCAAGATCTGATATCTAGCAACTGAAATATTCAAACCCAGTATCTGACTGGTCAATTCAACATCTGAAGTATACTTTGCTCCAAACATGTAGTTGATCACCTTCAACGGCTGACTGTCCAAGTGTTACTTCTGAATTTAGCACTTGTCTTACTTTGTTATCACCAAAACTAATAAATTTTATCTTAACAATTTCCCTTTTTTTGGTGATACAAAACTTAGCAGCCTATCGATCTAAATAAATGATCAATCGATAAAATGCGCAAAGTCTGCTGAAATATCTATATTTCATTAAACTGAATTTTGTACATAAGATTTGTACAACTAAGAGTTAAAGAATTTAAAAATCCTTTTATCCAGTCATCCAATATTTAGCGCTCCTCTTGGGTGGTGCACCTGGTGGATATGGTCCATATCTTATGCCACGAACAGGTGACTCACCACTCGATCTCCTTCTTTTTGAGGAACCACTACTGTCGCCTCTTCTCTGACTTCCACTTCCTCCATCGCTTTCCCTAGTACCACTTCCAACAGGACGGCTCTGTTCATCTGCTCCATTGCCAGTGCCACCACCTCCCCCACTGGGTCGGCTTTGATCGTCAGGAGGAGGTTGACGGTGGCGGCTGCTACTATCTTCCCTCTTTTTGTCATCACTGCCCTTAGTGAGAAACGCAATGAGTTCTGCAAGGTGAGTACCGAGGGAAGCCAATTGTCCATGTGTTTCTACGCGGAACTCCAGAAGTTCGTTGCGAATATCAGCTAATTTGTCATCAAAATCCTTAGACAACGCAGCCTTGAGATCCTTCACTTCTTTTCTAGTAGCCTCTAAATCTGTCGATAATATGACATTTTGAGTTCGGACAGCTTTTAGTGCTAGCGACAGTGCATTGTTATCATTTTGAGCTTCCTGGCAACTACGTTTGAATAAACCCCGGAAGGTTTCATTTTGCTCAGCAAGATTGTCAAGGAAGACTCTTTCAACATGACTGATTTTGCACATCAGTTCGCTAAGAGCATTATTCGTCTTCCAAGAATACCTCGATTGATTAGCAACAAGATTGGAGAAAGATTCCCGAAGAGCAGCAATAGAGACAGAGATAGCTGTGGCAGAAGAAGTCGAAATAAACTGATCAGGAGCTGAGTCATCTTCCAACTGAATGTCATCTTCAACAAAGTGCATGGAAGAATCAGCTGTGGTGGACGGAGAGTGAGGACGCTGGTCCAAAGGCAACTGTACATTCTGATCCTCTACAGCTGAACTAGCAATAAACTGTACATGTGGACTAACAAAAACTGAACTCTGAACTAACTGTACATCTCTCAACACTGATCTGTCCAAAGCAATAGTGGAAACAAAACTGCGAATATCATCTGTACTCAAACCACTGAACAAACTATACTGAACAAAAGATGTACATAACTAAGACCAACCCAGAGTAACAACTGTCTGTCTACGAGAACCAAAATTGGAAACTGGCTCCACAACTAATAAAGCTCTGCAAAAAGTTATTGAACCAACTGGTAGGAGTTTACCAGAGACAGAGAATTCAATGGCCTCTATACAAACATCTCCCCACCGCTTCTTCATCAACTTGAAAAATTCACAAGCAGGAGGGAGAGTGTCATCATACGAGCGTTGACGTGAAACTTCATCACTTACAATCCGCTGTGGTATCTTCACCCAGTGGTCACCACATGGTTCAATCACCCAAACTCCATCAACGCAGATCATTGTTCTAATCCAACAAGTAGATCGAGTATTGGTGTTGGTTCTGGCAATTACAGCACCTCGATCACGTGGGCGACCTTCAAAAATTTTTGAGCAACACGTCTTCTCCCATCTAATACCGTGTGCCATCGTCTGTACTTTCAAGTCTTCTACCACAAACATATGAAGATCGGAAAGCATCTTCAGTATTTTGAGATCAGTGGCAGAAGAACCTTCACCTGGGACAAAATTGATCTTCCTTGCCTCTAAAAATTTCCTGATTAACAATTCTCTGTACTTAGTTAATATGTACATCCTCCTGTTGAGAGCTACTCTAGTAGAGTCTGTTTCAGCCCAAGACAAAATGAGTGCCTCCTTATCAAAATACGACTCATCTATCTTTAGATTCGCTAACTTCTTGAGACTGAAAGAATTAAAGAATTTATCTACCTCATCTATAATTTGTTCCCGCAGCTGTACAAGCAGATCAATATTTGCAACGATCAGCGAAAATTGCTCCTTGATGGGATTACCCTTAACTGGGTCTCTTTCCTGAAGGGGCGCCTTCCCCTTATCAGTCGCTGGAATCTTGGGTAGACCGGCCTTGTACCAGTCTCCTTCATGGATCCCAGGGATTGAGATACTCTTTCCTAATGTAATTGGCGTTATCTTCACATTGGCAGAAGGCAATGGGCACTATACTGGAATTGTCATCAAAATATCCTCCAGAGACATTGCCTCATCTGCAGATTGTTCAACAACCTCTGTCTCCATTTCCTCCACTGGCTTTGTCACAGTATAATCAGCTGTAGCATCCGTCCTGCTGTCAGCCGCATCAACAATCTGCAACTGTTGCTCTTCAATGCCTGTCTCAACATCTACCGTTTCCATCTCTTCGTCTGTGTCACTAGCAGTTACAACATGTTGATCAGCGTCACGAGAATGAAATTCCTCGTATGAAAGATTAAGCCACTGCTCTAACTCATCAACTCTTGGAGCGGCCTGTTACCCAATACCTGATTCACTGACAGCTGTTCCTGCAACATCTAATCCACCAACATCTTGTTCTTCCTCGTCTGGTCCAATTTGAGCAGTCTCAGCAAGGACCTGCCCAATTATGATGTCAACATCATCAGCAGTAGATATACCTGCGTTAGCAACATCTGCTACTGCTGGCTCAGAAACTGGTTCAGCAATGCCTTCAACAACTGTCTCTTCAGGAACCGCTACAAAATCATCAACAACTGTCTCTCTCTGTTGTTCCTCCAGAACATTCGCTACGGCTGATTCTTCAACAACAGTCTCACCAACGACCTCTACAGCTGGTTCTCCCACAGTATTCTCACTAGCAACCTCAGCAGCTGGTTGTTCAACAATATCATCATTAGAACCTAGAACCAACCTTCTTTTCATCTTCTGGATTTTGTTTTGGTGTGGAGGTAGGTTGCTCTGTTGGTGCAGCTGAAGTTGATTCAATGATTTGAAGTGGTACAGCTTCCTGTGCCACAGGCAAAATCTCCAATTTGTCTTTTGAAGAACCAGATTTACTCTTTGTCGTCCTTTTCTTTTTCACTGGTTCAGCAACAGTAGCAACAGCTGGTCTTTTCTTAGACACAGCCTTTTTCACAGGTGTTCTCTTCACCCGGGGTACATCAGCCACTTCTTCCCCACCAACCTTGTCATTCAGAGACATATATCGATTCACTGTTTTCTCTGTTAGGATTTTTGAAGAAGGAAACTCCGAGGATTCTCCCAGTTCCAAGTTTGGAACATTCTCTAGTAGAAGACTGATTTGAATGGCATAGCCCTTGGCTTGCCTTGACCCCGGAGTCACCATGTCCTTAAGAATATTGAACAATAGCCTGTTCCAGTTTATCCTCACTCCACAGGTGATTACAGCCATCACCAGAAACTTCTCCTGGGTGATTGCATCAAAGGACCCGGTCTTTACAGATATCGTTTTGGCCAGAATGTCACAGAGAAGTCGAAACTCTATCTTCATCTCCCTCTTTTTCCCCGAAGTACTCACTGGTTCACCAGACAGAGAGACTATGCTCCTCGCATCAAACACTATATCCTTAGGAATCTCTGACAAATCTATCAAACACTCCACCGGAAGCTCAAAGGTTTCTGCAAGAAGTTGTTCCGAAATCTCCACAGTTACTCCATTCACTGTACTAACCACCAATCCATCTCTCACTGATCCATTTTCAAAGAATTCCAACAGTGCGATCTCGTGAATCACTGCGGGGCAGCCCAGAAATCCTTTCAATCCAGTAGCCACAAGGGATTCGAACACCGCTAACATCCCGGCGTTGTCCATAGCAAGAACAGATTCAAAGAAAATATGGACGATGTTGACAAACAGAGAAGATGCCATTGCATATTTGTAGATAGACTGAGAGTACGCCTGAAAGAAATATACAAGAGAACACACACAGAGAATACGAGCACAAGAGTACACGAGAGTAAAAGTATGCAAGGTAAGTAAGACGTTAAACAGGAAATGCCGTAATATATTTAGAGAATTGTAAACGATTAGAGAGAGAAACGATGTAGATGTGACAATTTAAATGATGACAACCACGTGTCAATCATCCGACGGCGCGTACAATATTTTGAAATGATGTCAAAAAGATTTTATCAAAATTACGAAATAGAGAAAGTATTTTAAAATAATTTTGAAAAGATTTTTACCCGTACAGGGAAAAGGTTAAAAAGACGCGCGCCAAAATTGATATCGTCACAGCTGGTGCAGAGATTGTAATAACATCACTGCTGATTTTAATGTATCGCTGAGGGTAAGGCAGGAGCTGATCATAAATAAGCATCAGCTGTATATATGTGACTTCTGAATATATCTAGACTTCACATATTCAGCTGACGTCGCGCTTAACAAATCAGATCCTGGTTCCCCCTACGACTGATGTCCTCCAACGCAATATGCTTGCCTCAGCTGAGAGTCTTCGCGTTCCCCCTGAACAGCAGACTTGCAGCTGATTTAAGCAACAGCTGACAACCTGCAAATTGTTAGCATACAGACAATTCAAGGCAATTCAAGGAGACCTAATATGTTTCTAAAATAAGAAACTTAGCGTCTGGTAGAGGTTTGGTGAAGATGTCAGCAACTTGCTGCTCAGTCGACACATACTCCAGCCGGACGTCTTTCTTTAGCACGTGGTCCCTTATAAAATGATGCCTGATGTCGATGTGCTTCGTTCTTGAATGCAGTACTGGATTTTGGATATCACGATCGCACTAGTGTTGTCACAGAGAATAGGCGCTTCAGAAGCATCAATGCCATAGTACTTCAGCTGATGTTGTATCCAAAGAATTTGAGCACAGCAGCTGCCAGCTGCGAGGTACTCTGCTTCAGCCGTGGACGTTGCGATTGACGTATGCTTCTTGCTAAACCAGGAAATCAGTCGATCCCCCAAGAATTGACAAGTTCCACTGGTGCTCCTACGATCAATCCTGCATCCTGCATAGTCTGCATCACTGTAACCGATTAGATATCACGATCGCACTAGTGTTGTCACAGAGAATAGGCGCTTCAGAAGCATCAATGCCATAGTACTTCAGCTGATGTTGTATCCAAAGAATTTGAGCACAGCAGCTGCCAGCTGCGAGGTACTCTGCTTCAGCCGTGGACGTTGCGATTGACGTATGCTTTTTGCTAAACCAGGAAATCAGTCGATCCCCCAAGAATTGACAAGTTCCACTGGTGCTCCTACGATCAATCCTGCATCCTGCATAGTCTGCATCACTGTAACCGATTAGTTGAAAGTCTGAGTCTTTGGGATACCAAAGACCCACGTTGGAAGTACCTTTAAGATATTTAAGAATTCTTTTTACGGCTATGTAATGTGATTTCTTTGGCTCTGCTTGGAATCTAGCACACATGCAAACAGCAAACATGATGTCTGGTCTGCTAGCAGTTAAGTAAAGCAAAGAGCCTATAATACCGCGATAAAATGATACCTCAACGGCAGTTCCAGCTTCGTATTTATCTAGTTTGATTGAGGAGCTCATTGGGGTTGCAGCTGCTGAACAGTTGTCCATGCCAAATTTCTTCAGCAGTTCTTTCGTGTATTTAGCCTGGTTAATGAAGATTCCATTCTCCAACTGTCGTACTTGTAAGCTCAGAAAGAACGTCAGCTCCCCCATCATGCTCATCTCAAATTTATCCTGCATCAACTTGGAAAATTTCTTGCACAGTTTGGAGTTAGTTGACCCAAAATTAATATCATCGGCATAGATTTGTACCAATAAAACATGATCAGCTTTTACAAATTTGAACAATGTATTATCTACTGTGCCTATGGTGAAGTCATGCTCGATAAGGAATTTCGACAGTGTATGATACCAAGATCTGGGTGCTTGCTTCAACCCACATAGAGCTTTATCCAACTTATAAACATAATCTGGATGTGTATGATTTACGAAGCCAGGAGGTTGTGCAACATACACTTCCTCTGTTAAGACGCCATTGAGAAATGCACTCTTAACATCCATCTGAAAGACTTTGAAGTCTTTAAATGCAGCATATGCAAGAAACATGCGAATGGCTTCTAATCTAGCTACTGGTGCGAAGGTCTCATCAAAATCTATTCCTTCCATTTTCCTAAATCCTTGTGCAACCAGTCTAGACTTATTTCTAGTTACTACGCCATCTTCATTCAGTTTGTTCCTAAAGACCCATCGTGTTCCTATAACTGAATGATTAGAGGGTCTAGGTACAAGTTGCCAAACATTGTTACGCTTAAATTGATTAAGTTCTTCTTGCATCGCATGATTTCTATTCCACCGAAGATCAAGTCCAATGGGATTTGCTCCTTGTTGCATTTGAGTGTCTGGCTGGATTGCAACAGATGGATCTTCTGACACCAATTGATAATTATCATGGTTGACTTGCACGTCAGATCCCAGCTGTTGAGATAGTTGTTCAAGATATGCGTGAATCAGCTCTATCATCAGCTGTTGGTCTGGGTATCACTTGACATGAAGTGCTCGCGACTGATGCATCAGTTGTTGGTCTTGATACCAACTGATATGAAGTGCTTGCGTCTTGTTCATCAGCTATTGGTTTAGATACTAATTGATAAGTGCTTGCAACTTCAGATGTTGGTCTTTGTGTAGCAAGATCTGTTTGTGCAACATCTGCTTGAGCACCATCTGTTTGAGCAGTATCTTGTGCGTTTGTCGCTTGAGTTCCAGCAGCAGGCACACTTGGAAAGATCTGATCCTGCGTTGAGTCAACATTAGTCAAATCAATGACTACTGGATTACCTGTCAGATCTTGTTGGGCATTATTGTGCGGTATGTCCACTGTTGGTTGTTCTTCAGCTGATTGTCTTTGTGGTGACACGTCATCGTCTGACTCATCAAGGCTTGTTGATTCCAGACGTGTGCACAAATCGTGTAGGCTTGCAGCTGAGTTGGATCTGAAGCTTATTTCATCAAACATCACATGAGCGGATTCTTCGAATGTTAGACTTCTGTTGTTGAATACGCGATATGCTTTGCTAACAGCTGAATAACCTAGGAAGATACCTGCATTAGATTTTGGTTCAAATGCTGTTAGGTGATTTTTACCATTATTATGAATGAAACATCTGCACCCAAACACCCTGAAATAAGATATATCAGGTTTCTTGCCATTCCAGATCTCATATGGGGTTTTATCGTACATCCTATTAATCATAGATCTGTTCTGAGTATAACACGTTGTGTTAACTGCTTCTGCCCAAAATTTTTGAGAAATCCCGGAATAAGCAACCATAGACCTAGCAGCTTCTTTTAAAGTACGGTTTCTCCTTTCAGCTAACCCGTTCTGCTGAGGAATTCTAGCCGCTGAAAGCTCATGCTTTATCCCTAGGTCTTCCAAATAAGAAGTTAATTTTTTATTTAAAAATTCTGTACCACGGTCACTTCTTATCCGGTTGACTGAACAAGATCTGTCATTTTTTAAACGTTTCAAAAGACGAATCAGCTGGTCGGCAGTTTCAGATTTTGCTTTTAAACATAACACCCACGTATATTTTATAAAATCATCAATAACAACTAGGGTATAGTTCGTTCCCCCTAAGATAGTTACGGGTATAGAACCAAAAAGATCCATATGTAAAATATCTAAGCTTCGGGAAGAACGTTTACCGCCTTTCTTTTTGAAAGTAGATTTAATTTGCTTTCCCAGCTGACAAGCGGCACAAACCTTGTCCTTAGAAAAATTGATTTTTGGCATACCAGAAACCATATCATGTTGACTCAATTTGGCAAGTGTTTTGAAGTTCAGATGATTCATTCTCTGATGCCACAGCCAACTCTTGGAAGAGTCAGCTGGAAGGCACAACTGTTCAGATTTCAACTGCTCTGACCAATCGATAATGTAGGTATTCCCCGAACGTTTACCTACCAATACAGTCAGACCATTTGCACTCTGAACTGTGCAAGTGTGTTGTTGAAACTTAACTATGTAACCCTTGTCACATAGCTTACTAATGCTAATTAAATTATAACTTAAATTATCAACAACTAAGATGTCTGAAATAGAGATGTTACCGTGTATAAGCTTACCCTTATCCACAGTGTTACCGTATGCGTTATCACCAAACACGATTTTTGCTCCTTTGTGTGGGACAACATCTGATAGCAGCTTTTGGTTTCCCGTGTGTCGTGCACAGCCGCTATCCAGGTACCACAAGGTTGATACATCAGCTGGTTCGTACCTGTTATCCTGCAATCATAAAAACAGCTTTCGGTACCCAATTTTACTTGGGTCCAGATCGGATTACCCCTTTCGGGACCCATACTTGAATTACCTTGACAATTTTTCCAGTACTAGAGTCCGTGAGGGTCTGTGCATAATTATGGTGAGATCTGTTGAGTGTTGATTTCATATTTTGACCACTCAGATCCCTCTTCGGCTGAACCTTTCTCCAACTAGATTTTACCTCCGTTGAATTACGCCTTGGCTGGTTAGGAGCAAATGACTTAGAACCAGCTTTCGCTTTGTCTTTGTCCAATTTGTTCTTTAGCCAGCTGGGCTTGGAATTATCAGGTCTTTGATAGCCGATACCAGCTTTTCCTTTATGGTTCAACTTCTGAGAGGTCTGGTCATTATATGTCATTGACTCACAGTTGTCATATGTCACACTGGCTTTGACGAAGCTCATCTTATTGAACTTTTCGTACACCAGCTGTGACTGATTACTTGTTTCTCTAGAGCTGCTTTCACTAACATTGAAACCAAGCCAGTTCAATCACTCGCTGGCTTCTGAATTCCAAACAGCTTATCAAGAGAAGCAGAAGACTTGGTCCAGGAACTCATTGTCAAATTTAATTTTTCAATTTCAAACTCGAGCTCACAAGACTTTGATCTCAACAATTCATTCTCAGCCTTCAGCTTACTCAACTCAATTTTTAAACTGTCAGCTTCACCAAGTTCAACAATACTTGGTTCTACTGAACTATTTTTCAAATCATCATTTTCATCTTTAACTTCATCGAATGTGTGAGAAAGCTTCCTGTACTCTTTGACCATATCATTAAGTGCACTGAAAAGGTCTTCTCGTGTAAATTCAACATTAGAGAAATCAAATACCTTATCTTCTGAAGTTTGATCAGCCATGAGGCAGTGAACCTCCTCCTGTTCACTATCACTCGATGAGGAACTGCTGGATGAAGAATCTGAATCGGTGTCAGCCCAACTCTTGGTGCTTTCTTCAGCCATTAGCACTTTGCGATCATTCTTGCTGTGAGGATTCAGATTTAGATTGTTGGTTAATTTCATTGTTTGGGATCAGCCACGTGAATTCGAAGAATTAGAGTTGTCGAATTCTTCCAAATATTGAAGCAACCGTGCTGTAGCCAACGACTGGTAGGATTTGGAATTTGATGGTTACTGTAGCTTGCAGCTGGTGGAATGGAAAAGCAGTTGTTGCGCTTGTGTTGCGTCTGGCAGTCGTTGCGCTCGTGAGAGAATGACCAATCAAAGAATGGAAGAACCAGTCGCGAGAGGAATGGTGTTGCGACTGGATGAGCAGCTGCGGGTAGCGATACTCGCGTGAGTTACGGCGTCGTTTGATTTAGTTGAACCCTACGATTTGAGTGTTGCGACTGGATGACCAGCTGTGGATTTGAGGAACCAGTCGAGGGAGCAACGCGACGTCGTATGGTTAAGTTGAAACGCTGCGTTTCGAGTGTTGCGTCTGGTACCAGTTTTGAGGATTATACCAGCTTTTGTTGATAGCTTGCGACTGGATAGCTTGCGACTGGAAGTTGCGTCTGGTAGTTGCGACTGTATTGTGTGTCTGGTTGTTGTGGGAACCATGAGTGCCAGTCGTAAGTTTTCTACTGTTCAAGACGACTGGATTGGTGAACGGCAGTCGAGAGATTTGAGATGTGTATATA
>KV010646.1:327801-355963 GCA_001598015.1 Dorcoceras hygrometricum | reverse complement strand
CAATTTATTGATGAGGTTGCTTCATTCTTTAGTTCTTTCAGCTTGAGGAAATTGTCCGCAATCAATTTTGAAGACATGTACAGTAAAGAGGATCAAGTTTTGCGCTGGGGAGAAACTGAGTCTCCTCAGATCGCCATTCAACGTAAATTTTACATTTTGCTGAAGTACAGGACAGTTTTGGTTTGGAAATTTTTGGACGCATGGAGGAACAATTTTGCTCCGGGCCAAGGTTCCTCAGCTGTAGATATTCAGGTTATCGAGCTGCTCTCTGCTCTTCATTTTTCTTTATTGGAGGAGTTGGCAAAAGAGGCACGCAGTCTTGGTCTTTCGTGGACTAAGCCTTGCTGTTCCAAAATTTTTGAAGGGTATCCCGGCGATCGAGGAGCTGTTATTGCAAGAACCAACACTACAACTCGATCGCTGTGTTGGATCAGGAGAAAATTTTTGGTGAATGGAGTGTGGAGAGTGGCGCTTTGTGCTGACATGTGGGTGAAAATCCCCAGGAAGGTGGTGTCTACTGAGTTTCCTCGCCAACGGCAGTACGATGACACTCTTCCTACTGTGAGTGATTTTTTCAAGTTGTTGAGGAAGAGGTGGTCAGATGTTTGTTTGGAGGTGGTTGTTTTCAGTGCTAAGAAGAGACTCCTTCCGCCTGGTTCTGTTCAGTTTTGTAGCTCTGCACAGTTAGATGTACCAGTTTTCAGTTCTATTCCAAGCCGGCCTACCATTTTTGAGCTCCGTTTTTCTCAATTTTGTTCGATTTTTGTTGATATGAGTCTATTTAACCGGATTTCAAGAGCAGAGATTTCAGAGTTTCTTGCGGCGATAGCTTTAGAGAAGACAGTTTTGCGAGGAGTACAGAGTTTTGAGGAGTCTTTTTCAGTTGCTCCCCGTGTACAGTTGGCTTTGGCGCAGCAGCAGTCTTCTTCTTCTTCTTCCAGCAGTTCTTCGTCGCTACGTTTTGATGCAACTGATATTGATGCGACAGCGACTTCTCAGCCGCATATTTCTCCGGATCTCTCTGCTATATTTGCTGATTTTCAAGTTCATCTTTCAGAACAGTTGTCTGAGTCTCAAAGCAACATATCTTCTAAGCTGTATAAGATTGAGCAAAGTGTGCGTGACTCCTTGACTGATCAGGCTGCAGTGTTTAAATCTCTAAATCATGAGACCCGTCAGGAGAATCGCACTTTGAATGATGTCCACACCATTCACTTCAACGAATTCCGCAAGCAGGTTTTAGCACAGAATGCATCTATCTTTGTTGGCTTGGCGGACGTTCGAAAGGAAGTTCAAGACGTCAATGCTAAAGTGGACATCATGGCCGCGCGCTTAAATGCTATTCAGAAGGATGCTGAGGCAACCAAGGAAGCCCATTCCCACCAGATTCTTGAATTCCATAGTCAGGCACAAGAGAACGTTGTGAGGTGCTAGGAGTTCTCAAGGCTGTTGTCTTTGGGATCGGGTGCTTGTAGATTGTCTACTTGTATCAAAGTCTTCTAGTGTTACCTTCCGAGGAGGAAGAAGGGGAGACGTAGGATATTTGTATCCGAACTTCCAGAAACAAACTCTCGTCTCAATCTTTTATTTACGCATTTATTTACAGTTGCGCATTGTTCATTGTTCACAAACTAATCGGCCTATTTCCGCACATTTATTTGTGGCTGAGAAGTTTGCTTAAGACTGAGAATCCAAAAGTTTTTAAAAGAACTTTGAAATAGAAAAATCGAAGGAGTTCATTCAACCCCCCCTTCTGAACTCCTATTTACTTAGTGATCCTATTTCCAGGGACCATCACAGCTCGTTTGCGATCTGACAACTTTCATTCACATTTTCCAACAGTTATATTATTCCATAGTTCATCCTAATAATTATATATAAGCAATCATTATTATAAGACGCCTGACTGATAAATAATAAGATTGATAGCATATGGATGGTTAACAAATGCAGATGACTAATATGGTGTTTGGTGTATTTTTTAATTTTTTTAGGATTATTGTGTTTGAAAAGTAAATTTTTGAGATATTATTTTCAAACGGTTAGAATAGGTCGCTCGCAAATATGCTCATATTTTACGAAAACTCGATTTGTAATTCAGCAAAAGATATTTACTATTTTTATTCTATTCACTTAGACACCTAAAATAGACCATAATTTTTTTTGAGAAAAAGAAGATACAAACAGAACTGACTTTTCTACTTGAACCTGATTCTAATCAGGAAAGTTGTTCAACCCATTTACTGTGTCGGGAGTAATATTACAAAAATAGTTTAAAAGGCCGTATACACAAATGCATATGACTAGTGAATAAAATATTATTATAAAATTATAATACATCTCCTCATTTTTGTTATATTTATTAATTTTTATAAAGAATAAAAGTATAATTAACATCTCTTCTAAATTTGATCCATCGAATCAAACATATGATTCTTATCAATATTATTTACTAACTCAATCTTTTAATACCACATCATTTATTATCAATTATACCATATCATATCTATCTATTGAATAAAAAATGTCCTAGTTCTAGGAGATAACGTGGGATGACTGGACCAACAATTTCATATTAATCTTCATGCCTTGTCATCTTTTCTAGTTATAAGTTGTTTTCCCTTCTCTCGTTTATTTTGACTTTTTTTTGATCAAGTGTAGTCCTTTTACGGCATAGTATATAAATCTTTTTATTGTATTTTTCTTTATATCTAACTCGGTTTTTGTTTCTTTTTAATCGAATTTCAAACTTTTGCGCATATAAAAATTCCAAAGTATAAAGACTTTGTAGTGTAACCGTTTAATAATTATTTCTAGCACCACAAGTCATATGGTACATTTCTCCCGTCATTCAAACTAGCCCCTATCGAAACCAACCAGAAAGATAATTCTTCACACATGTTTTGAAATCTATTATCAAATCATATTACTAGGGGTAGGAATTTTTTTACACAACCGCCCGGATCGATCAAACCGCACCTTAACCGGACCGCGAAAACCGCATATAAATAGGTCGGTTATGGTTTTGAAAAATTTAAAACCGTACCTATATAGATTGGTTATGATTTTTACTAGTCCAAAACCGCAAAAAGTCGGACCGAACCGGACACTTACTAACTAATCCTATAACAAAACATAAAAAACAAAAAAAAATAACCTCACACTACTCACACCAGACACCGCCCTCCCCCCGCTCCCTACCTTCCAAAAAGTTTTTGGCAAAAACACTCACTCACCAAATCACTCAAGGTAACAAGCAAATCCCCTCTTTTCACAGCCCCGCATCCCCCTCTTTTCACGGTAAGTTTATTATGTTTTTTTTAAAAGTTAATTTCCTGTTAATTTAACCCTCACGGATTAATGTGTTAATAATTTCTAATTTATTACTAATTAATCTGTTAATTTTAATTTGTTAATTAATTAAATATTAATTTTTTAATTTGTTAATAATTAACTTCTGTTAGATCTGTTATTAATTTTTAGATTTGTTATTAATTAATGTATTAATTAATTAATCTATTATTAATTAATGTATAACTTGTTATTAAATTAAATCATTATTAATTAATCTATTATTAATTGACGTATTAATTAATCTGTTTAGTTTTTAGATTAATTCGTTATTAATTAATCTGTTATTAATTAATGTATTAATTTTTTAATAACTTATTAATTAATTTGTTAATAACTTATTAATTAATTTGTTAATAAGTTTAAGCATGTTGAATTTTGTTTTGAGCAAATTTTTTGAGAGGATGGAAGAAAGGCTATTAGTGACAAATGTAAAAATTTGATGATGGATGTCAAATTAGAGTTGGAAGCATTGGTCGGAGATTATGTGAATCGGTTGTCTTCTAGTGAAAAAGTTGCATCTACTGAAATGATGGAAATGAGTAATTCAAAAGATGGTGAGGAATTTGATGATGAAGATACTATGTCATTTTTTGATTCTCAATTTGCAATGAAACTTCAACAAGAGCAATCGGTTGAAACCAAGTGTGAGTTAACTAGGTATTTGCATGAAGCTTGTGAGAAAGATCACCATTTGGATATTTTACATTGGTGGAAATCAAACTCTTCAAGGTATCCAATCATGTTCAAGGTGGCAAAAGATGTATTAGCTATTTCGGTTTATACCGTTACTTCGGAATAATCTTTTAGCACAAGTGGGAGAATTTTGAATGAGTTTCGAAGCTCATTGAAGCCGAAGATAGTTGAAATGCTAGTTTGTGCTCAAAATTGGTTTCGCTCAACTCCCAAACCAATTGACATAAGGAAAATGATGGATGATGTTGAGAAGTATGAAGCAATCATAAATGGTAAGTATTCTTTTAATAGTAAATTTTTGTTGTATAATATTTATTTTATTCATATTGTATGATGTTTAACTTTTACTTATTATGGTTTTTTTTTTTTTTTTTGTAGAAAATGGCACTACTAGTTCATCGGTTGGCGCTTAGGAAGTTGGTGATTGGTTTGGATGATTATGCTACTTATTCTTGTGACAAGTAGTAGGATTTGGACTTTATTTTGCTATTTGTTTTGGATTTTTAGATATTTTCAATTGATGTTTGGAAAATTTCATTTTGTTTGAAGTTTGATCTTTTGATATATGCAAGTTAAACGTTGGTTTGTTATTTTGTATGTTTGTTGTGCAACTTTATACATATTTCGATGTTTTTGTTTTAACTTGAAATGTCGATAAAAATATAAGGTAAAAAACCGTCAAACCGGACCGCAAACCGCCCAAACCGTCATAGCCGGTTTAGGTTTAAAATTGTCGGTTTGGTTTTACACTTTTCAAAAACCGCTGTTGCTGGTTTATGTCCAAAATATTTTGAAAACCGGACCGAATCTAACCATTCCCACCCCTACATATTACGTCCTTCAAATTACTTTATCGCCCAAATAAAATTTAATTTTTTTGTACTGAGCTCGGTATCCCATAAATATGAAACATCACCAATATACAATCAAAAATAAAAACATTTAAAACTTCGATCGAAAAGAAATTAAGAAATAAACGACGTCTTCTTTTTTATCCTCGGTGTAGTCAGAGAGAGCAATGTTGTGGCGGCTAAAAAACTTGATATGTTTTTCTGTTGGAGCAATCACGCGAACTTGACTCAAGGAACTCAGAGTCAAAAATATCAATTACACGAAAACTACGTACATAGTTTGGGTAAAGTGGATGCTAAAATATTAACTTTATGATAAACTAAAGATAAAATAATGATATGATCAATATATATGTAAAAGAATTCCAACATGCCAGAACAAGAATCCTCTCGACTTTTGATCACATTAAGGTTAATTTACATAAACAGATTTCATAAAGGAACCCAACATCACCAGATTATAGAGTTCAAAAAAATACGTATTAGATCCTTAAAATAAAAAGGTTAACAAGAAATAAAAGACGAGAGTTAAGGTGTAAACTGGAGACTAATTTTGTTAGATACATCTTCAACTCTTGCCCATCAACGAAAGAAATATTATTTTTTATTTCAAAATTTCTTATTTTTCATCATAATTGATAGGCCGAATCATAAAACAGGTTTAAATATGTATGCATAAATATTTTAAGTTGACTGTTGAAGACGATGATGAATCAGTCAGGATGAGAAACTTGACCTTTCATGAGCATCGACCATAGGCCATGTATTCAATTCCAAATAAATAAATGGGTGAGCAGACAAGAAAACCTCAGCAATGGATGCAACATGGAAAGTGTTCTTCCTACACCTTCTCATCTCTCTGAGATCCTATACGTCGTCCGGCTCGACGGACACCATAGATTCGACTCAAAGTATCCGAGATTGGGAGACCATTGTTTCATCAGGTGGCATGTACGAGCTGGGATTCTTTAGCCCTGAAAATTCCACGAATCGCTACGTGGGAATATGGTACCACGCAATCCCGGTCAGAACAATAGTTTGGGTGGCAAACAGAGAAAGCCCACTCACAAATCAGGCAGGTGTCTTGAAGGTCATGGAGCCAGGGGTTCTAGTCCTTGTTAATGATACTGGTGGCATAGTATGGTCGTCCAACATATCAAGCTCGGCGCAGACGCCGGTTGCGCAGTTGTTGGATTCGGGGAATCTTGTTATGAAAGATGCTGATGTTGATGGTACTGAAGAGAATTATCTCTGGCAGAGTTTCGATTATCCAACTGATACATATCTACCAGGGATGAAGTTCGGGTGGAATTTTGTCACTGGTGTTGAGGTGTTTTTTTCAGCATGGAAGGCCAGTGATGATCCAGCTCCAGGAGAGATCACATATCACTTGGAATTCGAAGGATATCCGCAAATATTCTTGCGAAGAAATACCTTTGCAACCACTAGGATCGGACCTTGGAATGGCATTAGCTTCAGTGGATTTCCAGATGTAAGAGGGAACCCCGTTTTTAATTTGGATTTTGTGATGGATAAGAATGGGGTGTATTTTCAAGAAAATCTCATCAACAGACAAGTTTTTCGGAGGCTTAGGGTGAATTCAAATGGAGTTGGACAGAGGTTTACATGGGTAAATAGCACACAAGAATGGGAAGTTTTTAGGAGTGTACCAGCAGATAATTGTGATAGTTATGGCCTTTGTGGTGCTTATGGGATATGTTATATTCAAAACGCTCCAGCATGCAGTTGTCTGGGTAGATTTGTTCCAAGAGATTCAGTGGCCTGGACCACAGCAGATTGGACAAGTGGATGCATTCGAAGAACCAACTTGAGTTGCAATGGGGATGGATTTATAAAGTATTCGGGGATCAAACTACCAGATGCTCGAAATTCATGGGTCAACGAGAATATGACTTTTAAGGAATGCAAAGCGGAATGCTTAAAGAATTGCACCTGTATGGCATACACGAAGTTAAATTTAAGCAATGGGAGTGGATGTCTTCTTTGGTTTGGTGACTTGGTAGATATCAGATCTTTGAGTGCAGATGGACAGGATATCTACATCAGAATGGCATCCTCTGAAATAGGTAAGAATTCGGATCACAGGTATAAATAGTGCTCAATATCTGTCAATCTTTATCAGACTCTATATTTCTTTACTTTAATAACATAGAGGTCATCCGAAGGATCATCACACACATGCCTCTTAAAAGCTCCAATATGTTAAATTTCTGTAAGAATTTGTGACTTGAATATGTTAATCTCGTTAGAACTTGTGACAAGTTGTTAAATAAAACAATGTAAAACTTATAATATGTTAATCTTTGTTAGAACTTGTGACAAGTTGTTAAATATAACAATGTAAAACTTATAGTATGACCAAATCTATCATCATCATCACCATAGAGGAAGCATTAATTCGTAACTACTTCAACTATATCACAGATTCTAGAGTATTGGAGAAGAGAATACTTATAGCGAGTTTGACATCAGCGACGGGAATTATTCTTCTGGCTCTGAGCCTTATCCTGTGCATTCGGAAGATGAATAAAGATTCGACGGAGGGTGAAGAAGGTAGGGCAAAAGTGGCATCTCTTGCTTAACAACTATAAAAAAGTGAAATAGAAGTTCTTAAAATGGTCGAGATAAAAGTAAAAAAAAAAGAGCCATTCATTGTTATCCTGTGATAAATTATACATCATCATGTTTTATGTAGGAGGGAAATACAGTGAAAGGGAGCACGAAGAGTCAGAGATAACCTTCTTCAAATTAGCTACAATTCTCAAAGCTACTGATTGCTTTTCCATTGAAAACAAGCTTGGGGAAGGAGGTTTTGGACCTGTTTATAAGGTAAAATGTCACAAATGTGTATAATATAGGCTTCAAGAAACAAGTGACGATCATAGAGTAAAATCATTTGTCGTAGTGAACTTCAAATGCGCGCATTTCTGATCTTAGGGCATGCTTGAAGGGGGACAAGAAATCGCTGTAAAACGTTTATCGAGAACCTCTACTCAAGGGCTCGATGAGTTCAAGAATGAAGTGATCTTTATTGCCAAACTTCAGCATCGAAATCTCGTGAGGCTGCTAGGATGCTGCATGCAGAAGGATGAAAATATGTTGATATATGAATACATGCCAAACAAAAGTCTGGATGCGTATGTATTTGGTGAGTATAATTCTTGCACATATGACAATCATTAAGAAATTCATGATTACTCACAGTAGCTATAAATCACTAAGATTAGGAGACTCTTGATATTCATTGAACTAAAATAACCTGATCAACATTGGCATGATACCACATTTTTCACTGCTAGATGAAACAACAGGTGATTCTCTAGATTGGCCAACACGTTTCCGTATCATCAATGGAATAGCCAGGGGACTTTTGTATCTTCATCAAGATTCCAGATTGAGAATTATTCATCGAGATCTCAAAGCCAGCAACGTATTGCTGGATTCAGACATGAACCCAAAGATTTCGGACTTTGGAACAGCCAGAAGGTTCAGAGACGATGAGACCGAAGCTAAGACACGCCGAGTTGTTGGGACCTAGTAATGATACTCTTAGCAGCTTCAATATATTCTTTTCTTTCCATTATTTTCTTATCAACTCCCATTTTGCAGTGGTTACATGTCTCCAGAGTATGCAGTGGACGGAATATTCTCCATAAAATCAGACGTATTCAGCTTCGGCGTTCTAGTCCTAGAGATAGTGAGTGGCAAGAGTAACAGAGGATTTTCACATAAAGATCATCATCTCAACCTTCTTGGACATGTAAGTTCCTTGTATCTCCATTACTCAGCCAAACAACTCCGATCAATGAATATCACGCTTACTGAAAATAGTGCCCGCAATTGCCACCAGGCCTGGACCCTTTACAAAGAAGATAGATCACATGAATTAGTGGAAGCCTCTCTTCGAAAATCCCAAGACTTAGCTCAAGTGATGAGGTCCATCCATGTCGGTCTATTGTGTGTGCAGCAGAACCCTGAAGATAGACCAAGCATTTCCTCAGTGGTTCAGATGTTGGGCAACGAAGGCGTGCTGCCCGAAGCTAAACAGCCTGGTTTCTACACAGAAAGAAAGCCCATTGTTTCTCAAAATTCAACGACCACAAATGCAACAGATTCACCAAATGAACTCACCATCACCATGTTAGATGCCAGATAGGAAATCTGTTATATGGCAATGTATTTGTTTCTGCGTCTTGTCTCATTTACTTTTTACATATGTTTTCTCGGCCTATCCGCTGTAAAGTCTCATACCTGCTTATGCAATTGGGTGGAGAGGAAACAAATAGGCTATGAGCCAAACAATCGAGCCTTCTAATAGAAAATATTTGAATTTGAGCTCAGCTCCGAATATGTATGGATTTTCCCAGCCGTTCAAACTAAGTTATATTATTCCATAGTTCATCATAATTGTTAAATGATAAATTTCGAGAATGATATTTTATTATTATTGTGTATCTTTGAAGTACAAAGAACCAATATACATACTAGTAAATGGCTATTCTAGGAAAATGTAAATCTATCATATAATGACAGTAATCAGTACAATGATTAAGCTAACTAATTAATGATGAAAAAATAGAGCTAATCAATATGCAGTTAATGGAATAAGTTTCAACACTCTCCCTCAAGTTGGTGAGTGAATATCGTGAAGTCCCAACTTGTCACTTAAGGCTCGAAATTGTTTGTTTCCCAATGCCTTCGTAAATATGTCTGTAAGTTGAGAAGATGATGGAATTTGAGGTTGTAATAATACCAGCCATTAAATTTTCTCTCACAATGTGACAATCAATTTGGATATGCTTAGTGCGCTCATGAAATATAGTATTTTTGGCAATGTGAAGAGCATCTTGGTTATCACAATATAGATTTGCGGGCTTATCTTGTGAAACTTTGAAATCTTGCAAGATGTATCTTATCCATGTAATCTCTAAACATGTCGCTGCCATGGCTCGATATTCTGCCTCTGCTGATGATCTGGCAACATTTGTTTGTTTCTTAGACTTCCAAGAAATTAAAGAATTTCCTAGAAAGATGCAAAATCTGGAAATGGAACGTCGAGTCATTGAGCATCCGGCCCAGTCCGAGTCGCAATAGGCTTTCAATGTGAGATTTGTTGAAGAAGGAAAAAATAATCCTTGACTCGGACTACTCTTGAGATATCTCAAAATTCTTAAGGTTGCTTCCCAATGTGGTCTTCGTGGGGTCAGCATAAACTGACTTAAAATTTACACAGAGTATACTATATCAGGTCTTGTCACTGTGAGGTAGATCAATTTTCCAACCAATCTTCTATATTTGATAGTGTCGTGTAGTAAATCACTATCGTCGACTTTTAATTTCAAATGTTGTTCCATAGGGAAAGAAATAGGACACGATCCAAGAGTCCTGCATCCTTCAAAGTATCAAGGGCATATTATTGTACGAAAAATTATTGTCCGTTCGATCGATTCCGGGTCGGACCCAACGGGTCGAGAGGTTGCAAAAATGAAATCGTAATCGACCCGTTTAGCTTGCGGTATGATCCGAGTCACAGATCGAACCTGTTAACCCGATTAACAGCATCATAGACAACGACCGGTTCTGATTCGGGTCGTATCGAACCGTCCACCCCGAGACTAGAAAATTAGCGCCGTTAAAAAGAATCCCCCAAATCCCAACATAATATTAGGTAGGGTTCTTGCACTTTATCCATCCATCTTCGCTCTCCCCTTGTTCTTTCTCTCTCAACTCAGAATCATCAATGGAGCGGTTACCAACAGAGGCCAATCCGAACAAAAAGAAGAAGAGCAGCGGGAGATTGCCCAGCCCGCAGGAGATGGTGTCGCACTACGAGAAGCAGGGGATGGGGACTCAACAGGCTTCGCTCAAAGTCATCCAGGATTTGCAGAGCGCCCTCTTCAGGATGGCCGCCGCCAATCGCAGCCGCAAGTCCGCCGATTCCAAGCTCGACGCCGTCCAATCCCGCCTGCTACACCTCGAGATGAAGATAGATTCCAAGCCCAGTTACCCTCAGGCGCTGGCTCTGGGCGTCGCCTCCGCCGGGGTTTGGAACGCCGCAGTACAACTCTGGTGCTTCGTCTGCCGGGCTACTGACTCCTCCTCCTAGACTCTACTTCTGTCTCATGGGTGGTGTTTTTTACGTTTGTGGTACATTCATATTTTTGGTTTCTTAGTAAAATTACAACATTATTACATGACAAAAATCTTTCCTTTAAAACCAACTTGACTGTTTTTCTGGGCTCTGTCATGTTTGCGGAATCAGCAAGAAAATGTTCAAACACGCAAAATGCATTATCATCCAAAGCTATTTTTTTTTTTAGTATAATCTGTGGAATATTATAACATATTTTTTTTAAGTCCAAATCTGTTTATAAAAAATAAATCTAGTGAACCAATTGATCGATTAAGTCCGTAAATAGAAGCCCAAGTAACCATGCAATGACAAGCAGTGTGATTTTTTATACCTTAGAAAACCAATCCTAATATTATTCATACCTTTCGTGTATCAGACCCAAGATAAATATTTCAAATATGTGATTCTCAATTTTCGGAGAGCCACGTAACTATTATATAAAAATATAATGTTTGTTTGAAGTCTCGAATTATATTCTTTCTTAGTCCCACAATTGGGTACATGCATCTATCATTCTTACGTGGGCCGATCATGGGTCAAATAAAATTGTGTGAAGATTCTAAGAAGAAGAGATCGTTATGTTAATACTCCAAATCATAAAGACAAAGAAACATGCGGAGATAAAAGTAAGTTAAATATATTTTAATAATTACATACATAATTATCGAAACTTAATAAAAAAAGTCCAGAGATGCTTTTAAGATGCATTATGAAGAGAATTATCTGTGGCAGAGTTTCGATTATCCAACTGATACATATCTACCAGGGATGAAGTTGGGGGGTGGAATTTTGTTACTGGTGTAGAGGTGTTTTTTGCAGCATGGAAGGCCAGTGATGATCCAGCTCCAGGAGAGATTACATTTCACTTGGAATTCGAAGGATATCCGCAAATATTCTTGCGAAGAAATACCTTTGCAATCACTAGGATCGGACCTTGGGATGGCATTAGCTTCAGTAGACTTCCAGATGTATGAGGGAACCGTGTTTTTAATTTGGATTTTGTGATGGATAAGAATGGGGTGTATTTTCAAGAAAATATCATCAACAGACAAGTTATTCGGAGGTTTACGGTGAATTCAAATGGAGTTGGACAGAGGTTTACATGGGTAGAGCACACAAGAATGGAAAGTTTTTAGGAATTTACCAGCAGATAATTGTGATAGTTATGGCCTTTGTGGTGCTTATGGGATATGTTATATTCAAAATGCTCCAGCATGCAGTTGTCTGGGTAGATTTGTTCCAAGAGATTCAGAGGCCTGGACCAAAGCAGATTGGACAAGTGGATGCATTCGAAGGACAAACTTGAGTTGCAATGGGGATGGATTTATAAAGTATTCGGGGATCAAACTACCTGATGCTCAAAATTCATGGGTAAACGAGAATATGACTTTTAAGGAATGCAAAGTGGAATGCTTAAAGAATTGCACCTGTATGGCGTACACGAAGTTAAATTCAAGCAATGGGAGTGGATGTCTTCTTCGGTTTTTGGTGACCTGGTAGATATCAGATCTTTGAGTGCAGATGGACAGGATATCTACATCAGAATGGCATCCTCCGAAATAGGTAAGTATTCGGATCACAGGTATAAATAGTTCTCAATATCTGTCAATCTTTAGCAGACTCTATATTTCTTTACTTTAATAACATAGAGGTGATCCGAAGGATCATCACACACATGCCTCTTAAAAGCTATATGTTACATTTCTGTAAGAATTTGTGACTTGAATATGTTAATCTTGTTAGAACTTGTGACAAGTTGTTAAATGTAACAATGTTAAAACTTATAGTATGGCCAAATCTATCATCATCATTACCATAGAGGAAGCATTAATTCGTAACTACTTCAACTATATCACAGATTCTAGAGTATTGGAGAAGAGAATACTTATAGCGAGTTTGACATCAGCGACGGGAATTATTCTTCTGGCTCTGAGCCTTATCCTGTGCATTCGGAAGATGAATAAAGATTCGACGGAGGGTGAACAAGGTTGGGCAAAAGTGGCATCTCTAGCTTAACAACTATAAGAAAGTGTAATAGAAGTTCTTAATATGGTCGAGATAAAAAAAAAAAAAAAGAGAGCCATTCATTGTTATCCTGTGATAAATTCTACATCATCATGTTTTATGTAGGAGGGAAATACAGTGAAAGTGAACACGAAGAGTCCGAGATAACCTTCTTCAAATTAGCTACAATTCTCAAAGCTACTGATTGCTTTTCCATTGAAAACAAGCTTGGGGAAGGAGGTTTTGGACCTGTTTATAAGGTAAATTGTCACAGATATGTATAATATAGGCTTCAAGAAACAAGTGACGATCATAGAATAAAATCATCTGTCATAGTGAACTTCAAATGCGTGCATTTCTGATCTTAGGGCATGCTTGAAGGGGGACAAGAAATCGCTGTGAAACGTTTATCGAGAACCTCTACTCAAGGGCTCGATGAGTTCAAGAATGAAGTGATCTTTATTGCCAAACTTCAGCATCGAAATCTCGTGAGGCTTCTAGGATGCTGCATGCAGAAGGATGAAAATATGTTGATATATGAGTACATGCCAAACAAAAGTCTGGATGCGTATTTATTTGGTGAATTTAATACTTGTATATATGACAATCATTAAGAAATTCATTGAACTAGAAATCACTAAGATTCGGAGACTCTTGATATTCATTGAACTAAAATAACCTGATCAACATTGGCATGATACCACATTTTTCACTGCTAGATGAAACAACAGGTGATTCTCTAGATTGGCCAACACTTTTCGTATCATCAATGGAATAGCCAGGGGACTTTTGTATCTTCATCAAGATTCCAGATTGAGAATTATTCATCGAGATCTCAAAGCCAGCAACGTATTGCTGGATTCAGACATGAACCCAAAGATTTCGGACTTTGGAACAGCCAGAAGGTTCCGAGACGATGAGACCGAAGCTAAGACACGCCGAGTTGTTGGGACATAGTAATGATACTCTTAGTAGCTTCAATATATTCTTTTCTTTTCCATTATTTTCTGATCAACTCCCATTTTGCAGTGGTTACATGTCCCCAGAGTATGCAGTGGACGGAATATTCTCCATAAAATCAGACGTATTCAGCTTCGGCGTTCTAGTCCTAGAGATAGTGAGTGGCAAGAGTAACAGAGGATTTTCACATAAAGATCATCATCTCAACCTTCTTGGACATGTAAGTTCCTTGTATCTCCATTACTCGGCCAACGACTCCAATCAATGAGTATCACACTTACTGAAAATAATTGCCACCAGGCATGGACCCTTTACAAAGAAGAAAGATCGCATGAATTAGTGGAAGCCTCTCTACGATAATCCCAAGACTTAGCTCAAGTGATGAGGTCCATCCATGTCGGTCTATTGTGTGTGCAGCAGAACCCTGAAGATAGACCAAGCATTTCCTCAGTGGTTCTGATGTTGGGCAACGAAGGCGTGCTGCCCGAAGCTAAACAGCCTGGTTTCTACACAGAAAGAGAGCCCATTGTTTCTCAAAATTCAACGACCACACATGCAACTAATTCACCAAATGAACTCACCATCACCATGTTAGATGCCAGATAGGAAATCTGTTATGTGGCAATGCATTTGTTTCTGCATCTTGTCTCATTTACTTTTTACATGTGTTTTCTCGGCCTATCCGCTGTAAAATCTCATACCTGCGCATGCATTTGTATGGACAGAAACAAATAGGCTACGAGCCAAACAATCGAGCCTTCTAATCGAAAATATTTGAATTTGAGCTCAGGTCCGACTATGTATGGATTTTTCCAGCCGTTCAAACTAAGTTATATTATTCCATAGTTCATCATAATAATTATATATTTAAGCTACCATTATTATAAGACGAGTGAGTGATAAATAATAAGATTGATAGCATATGGATGATTTAACAAATACAGATGACTAATATGTTGTTTGGTGTGTTTTTTAATTTTAGATTATTTTGCTCGAAAAGTAAATTTTTGAGATATTATTTTCGAATGGTTAGAATAGGTTGCAAAAATGCTCATATTTTTCGAAAACTCGATATATAATTGAGCAAAAGATATCTACTATTTTTATTCTACTTGAACGTGATTTTTCTGAGAAAAAAAAAAGATACAAAAAGCACTGACGTTCCTACTTGAACCTTATTCTAATTAGGAAAGTGTTCAACCCATTTACTTGTCAAGAGTAATATTCCAAAATTATTTTAAAAGGCCTTATACATTAGACCTGGCCATGGGCCAGTTTAAGGCCCGACCCGAAAAAGGACCAGAGTCAATGGGCCAGTTAAGGGTTGCGATATCCGCAACCCGTCGACCTGCCGGTTCCCACCCGGAACCGGCCCGACTAAATTTTTTTTTTAAAAGCAAAAACAAAGAAAAAGGTCAACCCGCAGGTTCGGGCCCGGTTAGACCCCACGGGCCGACACGACAGGTCGACCGTTAACTTATTAAAAAAACACACTGCGGTCGACCCGTCGGTCCGACCCTGCCCGGACCGACGGGTCAACCGTTTTTTTCAAAAATAATTTTTGCCTATAAATACACCTACTCCTTTCAATCCATTCCACAACAACTTATTCTCAGCTTCTATCTCTCAATCTTTCATCTCTCTATCTCATATTCTTATCTCTCAAGTTCTTAATCTTTTAAACTATTCCAATCTCGTAATGTCTTAAGCTCTCATAAATCCTTAATTTCTTATTTGTTTAATCTTTCAACTATATACTAAATTATAAATGGCGGAATCAAGGCGTCTTGGTGGTCGTAAAGGAAAGTCTATTGTTTCCCCTAGGGGTGTCAAATTTCGACCCGACGCGAAAACCCGACCCGAACCCACCCGAAAAAAAATCAGGTTCGGGTTGAGCCATTTCGGATTGGTTCGGGTTCGGGTCAAGTTCGGATTAGCATTTTTTTGAAAAATTTTTACCCAACCCGACCCGAACACACCCGATCAACTCAAATTAACACTAAAATGATTTACAACCCAATAACCCAACCCGAACCCACCCGAAAAAAATCAGGTTCGGGTTGAGCCATTTCGGGTTGGTTCGGGTTCGGGTCAGAAATTTTCTTTTACTTTTCACCCCAACCCGACCCGAACCCATCCGACCCACCCGAATTGACACCCCTAGTTTCCCCTACGACTGATATTTATTCATTAAACATCGACGATGTTGAATTTCTATTCTCCGATGATGAGAATACTCAACAAGAAGTTGTAGCCCAACCAACACACCAACAAAGTCAAGGGACTCAAGGCATCACATCGATACCGTCGGTTCCTACGATATCGATGGGTGTGAGGTCAAAATCCGATATCTTCATCAAACATTATGATAAGATGACACTTCTCTCTGGTGATCTGCAAGCAATATGTAAATATTGTTCAAAATCCTATAAATGGCAACATGGAGGAGGCCATGACACATCGAAAAGAACAATCCGGTGGAAACTGGTATTTCTAGAACTCAAAATCAAATACCTACATTTTTGTCTCAATCTGATAACGGCTCTCAACTTTTTAATTTTCTGAATCTCAATTTAGGATGAAACTGCTAGATTTACTGTAGAACAACTTTCATTTAGTTTTGGTGATAAATTATCTTTTGAAAATTGACTTTCATCTAGTTCTAATCCTGCACGCATTCCACGAAATACACTTAAACGCACCTTTCATAAATTAGTTTCTACACACAAAAAATTGATTAAAGAATTTTCTAGTTTAGATAATAAAGTTTCTTTCTGTTCTGATATTTGGAGTGATCATTGGCAATCGTGTTCATACATGAAAATTACTTGTCACTGGATTGATAGTGCATGGAATATCAAAAACGTTTGCTTGCATATCGCTATTTCAATGATCCACATACTGTACAAAAAATTTCTCTATCTTATGTTTATTATTTTAGAAGAATATGGTTTGACTTCAAAAAAAATTTCAATTTCTTTTGATAATGCAAGTGCAAACACTTGTAGTATTGATGAACTAATTAGACTATGTCAACCATCGATAGGTGGTAAATTTTTTCATATCAGTCGCACATGCCATATTCTCAACTTGTGTGTGCAAGATGTTCTTAAAAGTTTAGAACTTTATATAAGATCAAGTAGATCTGCAATTCATTATCTGTGGACACATCCCCAAGTAATGAAACAATGGGATAAAAAATGGCATGAGGCCGAACGATTTGCATGTGATGTACACGTTGGAACTCTACGTACAAATTATTGTTGTCCACGTTCGAATATAAAGATTTACTATTTGTATTTTTTGGACAAATTATTCAATCGTCTAATATTTATTTATATTCAAATCAATGGAATATTTGCACCACTATATGTGAAATTTTAAAGTTTTTAATGATGCCACTAACCAACTTTCTGGTGTTTATTATCCTACATGTCATTTAGTTTTAACACATCTTTGTAATGTTGCATGTATTTTTAGTGAACATTTAACTTCCAAAGATCCACGTTAGTTCAATGCATTCTTAGTATAAAAACAAAATGAGAAAAGTATTTTTTTAAATATTCCTGATATTTTTTTATGTGCTATAGTTTTAGACACTAGACTTAAATTAGATGGTTTAGGGGAATTGCTTACATTATACTATGATTCCTTGAATCCAATTACTGACGCGTGTCCTTCTTCTTTCATGATTTTGTTTAGTGTTAAAAATAATTTAACTGAAATTTTTGATGAATATAATGGGAAATATGGTTCACAATTAGGTACACAAGCACAACAACTCACCGCCTCCAGTAGCACCACATCAAGACTATCCAAGACTCAAATTTTAGTTCGTGAGAGGAGAAAACGTCCACGAGAATCCTCAAGTTCCAATCTATAACTTGAGAATTATTTAACCACTACATTTGATTTTAGTGATCCAGACGAGGAGGCGTTCGACATACTGAAATGGTAGTGTCAAAAGATGCAAGTATATCCCATTTTGTCTATAATAGCAAAGGAGATTCTTGCATGTCATGTTTCCACATTTGCAGTGGAGCAAGCTTTTAGCATCATAGGCAACATGCTGGACGAGAGGAGATCTACCATTAGTCCGGAGAATTTGGAAGCACAATGTCTTGTTAACGATTGGTCGAGAGCTGTCACAAGGTCGAGAGCTGTCACAAGGTCGAGAGCTGTCACAAGAACACAAGATAGCCAAAATGATACAAACGACGACGAAGACACTGATGACACTTCTGGAACAACAACTGGATGCACAAGTGATTAGACGAAATTTTCCATTAATTTATATTTACTGTCAGGCCCCGTGCTAATTACTATCTATTAACACATAAAATTGTTTCATGAGGACACGAAGCGTGTACAGTTGTACTATTTTGGAAGAACCGGTTCGATCCGATTTAGCGTACACAGACCGGCACGCCTTCCTAGATCAGCTCGGAGCCCGGCTGCCCAGATCATCTTAGAGCTTAGGACCAGATTGCGTAGAGCTTAGGACCAGATTGCGTAGATCAGCATGGCTGCCCAGATCAGCTTAGAGCCTAGGACCAGATCGCACAGATCAGCACGCCCAGATCAGCTTAGATCCTAGGACCACATCGTGCAGATCAGCAAGGCTGTCTAGATCAGCTTAGAGCCTACGACCTAAAACAACTCGCGTCCTGATCGATTTCAGCCAGCTCGCGATCTGACTGCTCATGGCCTGAAGCAGCTCGCGTCCTGGCAGGTTTCAACCAGCTCGCGGCCTGAAGCAGCTCGCGTCTTGACTGGTTTCAACCAGCTCGTTTGCGATCTGACAACTTTCATTCACATTTTCCAATAGTTATATTATTACATAGTTCATCCTAATAATTAGGGGTGAGTATTCGGTTTACCGAACCGAATTTTTTTTAACCGAACCGAACCAAAATTTTTTCAACTAATCGAACCGATCGAATTATTTTCAATAACCGATAACAACCGAACCGATCGAATTATTTTTAAAATATATAAAAAATAGTTAATATATAAATATCGGTTATTTCGGTTAACCGAATTCGGAATCGGAAAACCGTAACCGAACCGAAATAACCGATTTTTTTAAAATGAAAACGATTAACCAAAATAACCGAACCGATTTAATAATTCGGTTCGATTTGATCGGTTAATTCGGTTTAACCGATGTTTTGCTCATCCCTACTAATAATTATATATAAGCGATCATTATTATAAGACGGTGACTGATGAATAATAAGATTGATAGCATATGGATGATTAACAAATGCAGATGACTAATATGTTGTTTGGTGTATTTTAAATTTTTTTAGGATTATTGTGTTTGAAAAGTAAATTTTTGAGATATTATTTTCAAACGGTTAGGATATTTTCAATTGATGTTTGGAAAATTTCATTTTGTTTGAAGTTTGATCTTTTGATATATGCAAGTTAAACGTTGGTTTGTTATTTTGTATGTTTGTTGTGCAACTTTATACATATTTCGATGTTTTTGTTTTAACTTGAAATGTCGATAAAAATATAAGGTAAAAAACCGTCAAACCGAACCGGAAACCGCCCAAACCGTCATAGCCGGTTTAGGTTTAAAATTGTCGGTTTGGTTTTACACTTTTCAAAAACCGCTGTTGCTGGTTTATGTCCAAAATATTTTGAAAACCGGACCGAATCTAACCATTCCCACCCCTACATATTACGTCCTTCAAATTACTTTATCGCCCAAATAAAATTTAATTTTTTTGTACTGAGCTCGGTATCCCATAAATATGAAACATCACCAATATACAATCAAAAATAAAAACATTTAAAACTTCGATCGAAAAGAAATTAAGAAATAAACGACGTCTTCTTTTTTATCCTCGGTGTAGTCAGAGAGAGCAATGTTGTGGCGGCTAAAAAACTTGATATGTTTTTCTGTTGGAGCAATCACGCGAACTTGACTCAAGGAACTCAGAGTCAAAAATATCAATTACACGAAAACTACGTACATAGTTTGGGTAAAGTGGATGCTAAAATATTAACTTTATGATAAACTAAAGATAAAATAATGATATGATCAATATATATGTAAAAGAATTCCAACATGCCAGAACAAGAATCCTCTCGACTTTTGATCACATTAAGGTTAATTTACATAAACAGATTTCATAAGGGAACCCAACATCACCAGATTATAGAGTTCAAAAAAATACATATTAGGTCCTTAAAAAATAAAAAGGTTAACAAGAAATAAAAGACGAGAGTTAATAAAAAAAGGTCTAAACAGGAGACTAATTTTGTCCGATACATCATCAACTCTGCCCATCAACGAAAGAAATATTATTTTTTATTTCAAAATTTCTTATTTTTCATCATAAATATTGATAGGTCTAATCATGAAACAGGTTTAAATATGTCTGCATAAATATTTTAAGTTGACTGTTGAAGACGATGATGTATCAGTCAGGATGAGAAACTTGACATTTTCATGAACATCGACCATAGGCCATATATTTAATTCCAATTAAATAAATGGGTGAGCAGACAAGAAAACTTCAGCAATGGATGCAACATGGAAAGTGTTCTTCCTACACCTTCTCATCTCTCTGAGGTCCTATATGTCGTCCGGTTCGACGGACACCATAGATTCGACTCAAAGTGTCCGAGACTGGGAGACCATTGTTTCATCAGGTGGCGTGTATGAGCTGGGATTCTTTAGCCCTGAAAATTCCACGAATCGCTACGTGGGAATATGGTACCACGCAATCCCGGTCAGAACAATAGTTTGGGTGGCAAACAGAGAAAGTCCACTCACAAATCAGGCAGGTGTATTGAAGGTCATGGAGCCTGGGGTTATAGTCCTTGTTAACGATACTGGTGGCACAGTATGGTCATCCAACAGATCGAGCTCGGCGCAGACGCCGGTTGCGCAGTTGTTGGATTCGGGGAATCTTGTTGTGAAAGATGCTGATGTTGATGGTACTGAAGAGAATTATCTCTGGCAGAGTTTCGATTATCCAACTGATACATATCTACCAGGGATGAAGTTTGGGTGGAATTTTGTCACTGGTGTTGAGGTGTTTTTTTCAGCATGGAAGGCCAGTGATGATCCAGCTCCAGGAGAGATTACATTTCACTTGGAATTAGAAGGATATCCGCAAATATTCTTGCGAAGAAATACCTTTGCAATCACTAGGATCGGACCTTGGGATGGCATTGGCTTCAGTGGACTTCCAGATGTAAGAGGGAACCCCGTTTTTAATTTTGATTTTGTGATGGATAAGAATGGGGTGTATTATCAAGAAACTATCATCCACAGACAAGTTTTTAGGAGGCTTACGGTGAATTCAAATGGAGTTGGACAGAGGTTTACATGGGTAAATAGCACACTAGAATGGAAAGTTTTAGGAATTTACCAGCAGATAATTGTGATAGTTATGGCCTTTGTGGTGCTTATGGGATATGTTATAATGAAAATGCTCCAGCATGCAGTTGTCTGGGTAGATTTGTTCCAAGAGATTCAGAGGCCTGGACCAAAGCAGATTGGACAAGTGGATGCATTCGAAGGACAAACTTGAGTTGCAATGAGGATGGATTTATAAAGTATTCGGGGATCAAACTACCAGATGCTCGAAATTCATGGGTCAACGAGAATATGACTTTTAAGGAATGCAGAGTGGAATGCTTAAAGAATTGCACCTGTATGGCATACACGAAGTTAAATTTAAGCAATGGGAGTGGATGTCTTCTTTGGTTTGGTGACTTGGTAGATATCAGATCTTTGAGTGCAGATGGACAGGATATCTACATCAGAATGGCATCCTCTGAAATAGGTAAGAATTCAGATCCGAAGGATCATCACACACATGCCTCTTAAAAGCTCCAATATGTTAAATTTCTGTAAGAATTTGTGACTTGAATATGTTAATCTTGTTAGAACTTGTGACAAGTTGTTAAATATAACAATGTAAAACTTATAGTATGACCAAATCTATCATCATCATCACCATAGAGGAAGCATTAATTGGTAACAACTTCAACTATGTCACAGATTCTAGAGTATTGGAGAAGAGAATACTTATAGCGAGTTTGACATCAGCGACGGGAATTATTCTTCTGGCTCTGAGCCTTATCCTGTGCATTCGGAAGATGAATAAAGATTCGACGGAGGGTGAACAAGGTTGGGCAAAAGTGGCATCTCTAGCTTAACAACTATAAGAAAGTGTAATAGAAGTTCTTAATATGGTCGAGATAAAAAAAAAAAAAAAAAGAAGAGCCATTCATTGTTATCCTGTGATAAATTCTACATCATGATGTTTTATGTAGGAGGGAAATACAGTGAAAGTGAACACGAAGAGTCAGATATAACCTTCTTCAAATTAGCTACAATTCTCAAAGCTACTGATTGCTTTGCCATTGAAAACAAGCTTGGGGAAGGAGGTTTTGGACCTGTTTATAAGGTAAAATGTCACAGATATGTAAAATATAGGCTCCGAAACAAGTGACGATCATAGAATAAATCATTTGTGTAGTGAACTTCAAATGCACGCATTTCTGATCTTAGGGCATGCTTGAAGGGGGACAAGAAATCGCTGTGAAACGTTTATCGAGAACCTCTACTCAAGGGCTCGATGAGTTCAAGAATGAAGTGATCTTTATTGCCAAACTTCAGCATCGAAATCTAGTGAGGCTTCTAGGATGCTGCATGCAGAAGGATGAAAATATGTTGATATATGAATACATGCCAAACAAAAGTCTGGATGCGTATCTATTTGGTGAGTTTAATACTTGTATATATGACAATCATTAAGAAATTCATGATTACTCACAGTAGCTATAAATCACTAAGATTAGGAGACTCTTGATATTCATTGAACTAAAATAACCTGATCAACATTGGCATGATACCACATTTTTCACTGCTAGATGAAACAACAGGTGATTCTCTAGATTGGCCAACACGTTTCCGTATCATCAATGGAATAGCCAGGGGACTTTTGTATCTTCATCAAGATTCCAGATTGAGAATTATTCATCGAGATCTCAAAGCCAGCAACGTATTGCTGGATTCAGACATGAACCCAAAGATTTCGGACTTTGGAACAGCCAGAAGGTTCCGAGACGATGAGACCGAAGCTAAGACACGCCGAGTTGTTGGGACATAGTAATGATACTCTTAGTAGCTTCAATATATTCTTTTCTTTCCATTATTTTCTTATCAACTCCCATTTTGCAGTGGTTACATGTCTCCAGAGTATGCAGTGGACGGAATATTCTCCACAAAATCAGACATATTCAGCTTTGGCGTTCTAGTCCTAGAGATAGTGAGTGGCAAGAGTAACAGAGGATTTTCACATAAAGATCATCATCTCAACCTTCTTGGACATGTAAGTTCCTTGTATCTCCATTACTCAGCCAAACAACTCCGACCAATGAATATCACACTTACTGAAATAGTGCCTGCAATTGCCACCAGGCATGGACCCTTTACAAAGAAGAAAGATCGCATGAATTAGTGGAAGCCTCTCTACGAAAATCTCAAGACTTAGCTCAAGTGATGAGGTCCATCCATGTCGGCCTATTGTGTTTGCAGCAGAACCCTGAAGATAGACCAAGCATTTCCTCAGTGGTTCTGATGTTGGGCAATGAAGGCATGCTGCCCGAAGCTAAACAACCTGGTTTCTACACAGAAAGAGAGCCCATTGTTTCTCAAAATTCAACGACCACACATGCAACTAATTCACCAAATGAACTCACCATCACCATGTTAGATGCCAGATAGGAAATCTGTTATATGGCAATGTATTTGTTTCTGCGTCTTGTCTCATTTACTTTTTACATATGTTTTCTCGGCCTATCCGCTGTAAAATCTCATACCTGCGCATGCATTGTTAGTGAAACATTCAATTCCAACATACATTTGGATGGAGAAGAAACAAACATGCTACGAGCCAAACAATCGAGCCTTCTAATCGAATATATGTGAATTTGAGCTCAGCTCCGAATAAGCATGGATTTTTCCCGTCGTTCAAACTAAGTTATTGTTGGGTGTTCTAATCTGTCTTTAACATATCACACTCTGAATTGCAGAAAAACAGTTCACGATAGCAGGTTGGTCGAGGCGAGGAAAGTCCTCTTTCCATAAGACGAAATCGTCCGACTATAGTGCTCTCGTTCCGACAATCGTCACTAAGATATAACGACTTAAGAATTATGAAGTGTAGCGCCACATTGTGTAATTCCGGAGAACAAAATAAGTGTGAACTTTCTTTTTGAGTCGGGAACTGTATGCAGGGAAAACAGAAGGCAAATACAATGTAGAAGGCAACAGGAGAATGCAGAAGATTCGACTGTTTCCGAACGCCCAAACTGTCTGTATTTATAATAGGGGATCGGTGTCTTGAACAGACGCATGCTTTCACGAAACGCCATCCCTAACAGTTGTACTTCTTCTAACAGTTGCGTTATTTCGAACAGTTGCACTGTTTGGAACAGTTGTACCGTTTTGAACAGATGCATCGTTCCGTGAGGAAGACGAAGCGTGAACAGTTGTACTGTTTCGGAAGAACCGGTTCGATCCGATGTAGCATATACAGACCGGCATGCCTTCCCAGATCAGCTCGGAGCCCGGCTGCCCAAATCAGCTTAGAGCTTAGGACCAGATCATGCAGATCAGCATGGCTGCCTAGATCAGCTTAGAGCCTAGGACCACATCGTGCAGATCAGCACGACTGCCCAGATTATCTTAGATCCTAGGACCAGATCGCGTAGATCAGCACGGCTGCTCAGATCAGCTTAGAGCCTACGACCTGAAACAGCTCACGACCTGACTGATTTCAGCTAGCTCGCGACCTGACTTCTAGCAGCCTGAAGCAGCTCGCATCCTGGCTAGTTTCAACCAGCTCGCGACCTGACTGCTCGCGGCCTGAAGCAGCTCGTGTCTTGGCTGGTTTCAACCAGCTCGCTTGCGATCTGACAGCTTTCATTCACATTTTCCAACAATCCCCCACATGAATGAAATCAATTCACATGTTCTGACTCGCTTGAAAGTTCTTTTCGAATTATTATTGCATCCGGATATGTAGCTTTTGGCCTTGAACCTTCCTTAGTAACATATTATCGGATTTACTAGTTAGGTAGTGACGCGATGTCTTGAACTAGCAAACCTTTTTGTAAATCAAGACAATGGTACTTGCACAATAATAACTCTCACATATTTTGTTCTCATTATTGTGTCCTTTTCGACCATGGACCATATCTTAGATTCGTAAGTGTTTTTTCATTAGAAGCGGCCATTACTTCTCACTTATATAGGTGATCTCCTATCGAGGGTATGCTGTCATACCGTACCTTTTAGGTATAGGAATCATTAAAAACGAGCTTAACCTCACCACATGTTGCAGGCATGTCTTACTTGGATTTTTCAGGAATGAGACTTTACAGGTTCCAAGTATTCGAATTAATGTTTTTAACTTAGTTGTCCCTTAGGTCTTGGGATTTCCAATTCTCAAGGTTGGGTTACCGCTATAAAAATTTTATTTTGTGGATTTTAATCCCATTCGTTTCATTAGTTTGTACAAATGATTTCTATTTTTACTTTTTAGTAAGCGGATCCACTAGGTTTTTCTTGGACCTTATGTAGTTATCCAAAATAACCCCATTAGAGATCAATTGTCTATTGGTATTGTCTTCGAATATGTCGAGATTGAATGTCACAGTGAATGCCAATACAATGCACTGGCTTATTCAGCAAGGGATATCTTCGAGAAAGTTTCTTAGCCACGCGGCTTCTTCCCCTGCTTTATCTAAAGCAATAAACTCAGATTCCATCATTGATCAAGCTATACACGTTTACTTAGATGATTTCCAAGACACTGGTCCTCCACCTATAGTGAACACGTATCAACTTGTGGACTTAGTGTTTTGTGTCCGATATCCAATTAGCATCACAATAGCCTTCTAAAACTGTTGGATATTTCGTATACAGTAAACCGTAGTTTGATGTATACCTTAAGTATCCAAGTACTCTTGTTAAGGCTTTCCGGTGATCTTTACTTGGATTTCTCATGAACCTACTCAACTTGTTGATGATGTGTGCAAGGTCTGGGCGAGTGCAGTTTGTTAGAAACATTAAACTCCCTATTACCCTTGCACAGTCAAGTTGAGAGACAGGTTCTCCATGATTCTTTTCTAGGTGAACACCCAAATCCATCGGTGTTCTAGCAGGATGACTCACCAAGGTCCTTAATCATTCAAGTATCTTTTCAATATAATGGGTTTGTGATAATGCAATACCATCAAGCGTCCTAGAGATCTTGATCCCTAGGATAATATCACACATACCCAAGTCTTTGGTGTCGAAATATTTTTTAAACATTTCCTTTGTATTAACAATCAACTTATGATTATTTCCCATGATTAGCATGTCATCAACGTAAAGGCAAACAATTGTATACGAACTTGACGTATCTTTGATATAGACACATTTGTCACATTCGTTGATTTTTTGGATCCATATGACTTCATCGTAGAGTCAAACTTTTCATGCCACTGTTTTGGTGTCAAAGTTTGACTCTCCTGCTCGATGCGGAGTCACACGATCAACTCTTCAAGTTTCAACTCATTTTGCTTGTGCTTTAGGTAGTTTTTGAAGTCTCTCCACATTGGTGGCAATTTCTCGATTATTGCCATCACTTGGAATGGTTCATTGATTTACATTCCTTCTGCCAATAAATCATGAATAATAATATGAATTTCTTGTACTGGCTAATAACAGATTTTGCGTCCACCATTCTGTAGTCCAGAAACTTGCCAACGACAAATTTCTTTACTCCAGCATCTTGTGTTTTATACTTCTTCTCCAAGGAGTTCCACAACTCCTTTGCAGTCTTGATGGAAGAGTATACGCCATACAACCTTAGTCCCGACTGTTGAGAATATAGTTGCGACACAAGAAGTCTTTGTGGTTCCATGCATTAGTACACTCCGCCTTTGTGTGCCATTGTCGCCTTCAGTGACGACAGGGGGTTCCTCTGTTAAGAACAGGTACAGGCTGAGTGTTGTAAGGTAGAACATCTTCTGTTGCCATCGTTTGAAATCTGCACCCAAGAATTTGAACGGTTTTTCACCGTGTGCAGCAGCAGCAGCAGTGGCAAGCGGTATGAAGGTGACTGATGACATCTTCGATCAAGTGACAGAATAGAAACATAGAAAAACACAAAATTTCGTCTTGTGATTGTTGGGTGTTCTATTGTTCTGTCAACAGCTCAGCTCTAATATGTCTTGCAACAGTTCACGATAGCAGGTTGGTCGAGGCAAGGAAATTCCTCTGTCCGCAAGACAAAATTGCCTGAGTATGGTGCTCTCGTTCCAGCAATCGTTCCTAAGATACAACGACATACAAATTCCGAAGCGTAGCACCACACTGAATAATTTTGGAAAACAAAATAAGTGTTTGAATTTTGTTTTTGAGTCAGAAATAGAACACTGGGTAACAAAGTGCAAATACAGTGCAGAAAGCAACAAGAGAATGCACAATTATTCCATTAATTTCTAGTGCCTAAACTATATGTATTTATAATAAGGGATAGGTGCTTTGAACAGATGCATGCTTTCAAGAAATGTCATTCCGAATAGTTTCACTATTTCGAACAGTTACACTGTTTCGAACAGTTCCACTGTTTCGAACAGTTGCATTGTTTCAAACAAATGCGCCATTTCATGAGGAAGACGAAGCGTGAACATTTGTACTATTTGGGATGAACCGATTCGATCCGGTTTAGTATACCCGGATCATCATGGTTGTCCAGATCAGCTTAGAGCTTAGGACCAGATCACGTGGATCAACATGCAGACCCTCCCCACAACACAGGTCGTCACAGCTTACGAGGTCAACTCAGCTTTCATTGGTCAACTCAGTTCGTGGAGGTCAACTCAACTTGCAATGGTCAACTCAGCTTTCGATGGTCAATTCAGCTTGCGATGGTCAGCTCAGCTTTGGACCTCGAAACTTCTTGCGACCTAAAACAGCTCATGACCAGATATAGCTCGCGACTTGGCTGCTTGCAAATAGCTCACGATCTGTCTTCTTGTAACCAGATCGCAAACGATCTGACAGCTTTTATTCACATTTCCCAACAATTTTTTACACTTACATTCTGGTATCGGAAGA
>KV010646.1:296662-315671 GCA_001598015.1 Dorcoceras hygrometricum | reverse complement strand
TTCCAAAATTGGTAGGAAAAGATAGGTCTTCTCAAGAGGTTTCCAACGCTACTAAGAACTCTAAAAACGGAGGCTGGAAACTACGGCAAATCGCAAAAGAAAGTGACGGTGAACAGTAGTCGACGAGGGTTGGGAGAAGAAGAGATAAGAGATATTTGGCTCAAAATAATCTAAGTGTCGATCAACACTTCTATATATACCTCTTCAAATCTCACCTGCTGATTCATACAAAACAATCAAAGAAACCAGCAGGAAGCAATCAGCAGCAACCCTCTTTTCCTTTTCGTTTAATTCAGCAGCAACTAACAAATAAACAACCGCGCGCTAACACTGCAAAACGACACCGTTCTAACTTACCAAAACGACGCCGTAGCAAATATCAGCAGACAACAACTCTCGCAAGCAAAACAAACCATCTGCTGGTTGCACGAAGCCACTCAAAACGACGACGCATCTACTAACTCAAACGACGCTATTTCATATACGAAAGCAAAGCTGCCAACTGCTGATCTCTAAACACAAGGCTCCAAAACGCAGCGTTTCCACTTAATCAAACGACGCCGCTTCTCAACACTCTTATACAAGCTGCTGTGCTGATCAGCAGCAACCAAAACAACGAAATCGCTACCAGCAGCAAGTATTACGTCACTCCTACGTCAACTGCTGATTCCCGCAGCGTTTCCACTTAATCAAACGACGCCGCTTCTCAACACTCTTATACAAGCGCGCCTGCTGATCAGCAGCAACCAAAACAACGAAATCGCTACCAGCAGCAAGTATTACGTCACTCCTACGTCAACATATCTGCTGATTCCAAAAGCCACCTGCTGAATCAATAGTCAACACTCCAAAATGTTGACTAACACGCGTCACTTCCTCGCTCAACTCACGCTTCACACAACTTCTACCAGCAGCAACTTCAATCTTCAAATCAAAACCAGCAGCACTCCTTGCGTCACGATGACGTCACCTCTGCTGATTCAAAATTCACCAGCACGAGCTACAGTAACCTGCTGCTGCCAGTTTCTCCAAAATCAACGCTACGCTCAAAAATTCAGTAGGAACTTCATCCCTTTCGCAAATTCCTCAAAATATACATGATTAATCCCAAATCCCATCAATTAATCACAAATCTAACTTCTCAATCCTCACATTTACTTTGTATTGTAATTTTAATTCTTTATATTATTATTCATTTATATTCATTGTTTGAAAGTATTGACGTTTCAAATTGCAAATTCAATTTGAATTCAAATTCAAATCTCAATATTTGAATTTGAGCTAAGCTCCGAATATGTTTGGATTTTTTCCGGCCATTCAAACTAAGTTATATTATTTGCATAGTTCATCATAATAATTATATACTAAGATACCCTTATTATAAGACGAGTGAGTGATAAATAATAAGATTGATAGCATATATGATTAACAAATACAGATGACTAATATGTTCTTTGGTGTGTTTTTAATTTGATGCCCCAAATACCACCTCGGGACCCAAGAACCAAGCTGCACGCTCTGACTGCCGAACTACGACGAGAGCTCGGGAGGATTACCCGAGGACTTATGCCACAGCTCGGGAGAGCTTCCCGAAGAGAAGATCATGGCTCCGAGAGTCCAACCAGTCTAACTCCAGAATCATTGAGAATCGCGGAGATAATTTCGCTCAAGATAATCATCAACCTAGACGTAATCTCCGACATGATAAGTGTCTCAGCGCATCGCGCACCGAGCAAAGAGTCCGAGCGCCGGGTAAAGCGCTCATCTCCATCGTCTACCTCATCTATAAATACTCAGGTATGCTCCCTCATTCGATACATTCACTTGCTCTCAGCTTACATATATTCTCTCTCCCTCTCTTTTTGCTCACATACACTCTATCTGACTTAAGCATTGGAGGGACTTCGTCGGACACACTTCCGCCGTCCTCTGACCCGTTACCTGTGGTTGTAGGTGTTTCGAAGGCCTCGACCGCCCTTAATTAATCAGCTATCCCGACGACCCGACGTCCCCGATCTCCCGAAGTGTGGCACCTCGTCGGCTGAGGATTCGGTTAATCATAATGTTTGTAGGATTATTGTGTTCGAAAAGTAAATTTTTGAGATATTATTTTCCAACGAAAGAATAGGTTGCAAATATGCTCATATTTTACGAAAACTCGATATATCATTTAGCAAAAAATATTTAACTATGTTTACTCTATTCATTTAGGCACCTAAAATATATCTGAATTTTTTTTTTAAATAGAAGATAAAAATAGAATTGACTTTTCTACTTGAACCTATTCTAATCATGAAAATGTTCAGCCCATTTACTGTATCGGGAGTAATATTCCAAAATAGCTTAAACGGCCGTACATACAAATGCGGATGTAGTGAAAGCAACATCTGCGTTTATCTGTTACATCCCAAATTTAGAAATGTGGTAACATTGAGAAAATATTTTAAGTGTTATAAATTAAAAGGAATATGAACAAAATAAATTTAATAATTAACTTGTTAGAATATTTGAATATTGTATTTTATTTTTTAACTACTCCAAATGAACTATTCATATTCATTTTGATAGAAAATTATTATTTTTTTATATTTTTCTTAATTTAGAGAGAATTAAAATAGTACAGAAATTTATATATTTTTATGTGTATTATAATAAAAATTACAAATTAATTTATAAACCAATAAGATGATTAAAATAATAAAAATATTTATTCAGATTTGACAATTGATTTATGGGCCAACTTTAGTTATAAGCACAGGGGGCTATACAAATTCAGATTAGAAATTGATATATGGACCAAACCCAGTTATAATCGGCCCACTCTTGCCCATACTAATATGTCTATTAATGCTCCCACTTTCCACTAATTGGGACTCCTCTTGATGTGCTTATATTGCCATATAATTGTCCTACATATGCTTCTTTTTCTTCAAATGGGGGATTTTCAGTGTTTAAAACTTTACTTAAAATAAGACAAATTAAGAAAAATTAACAAATGTTGTGTCAAGTCATGTGAAAAGGCGTGGTACAAACATAGTCATCGTCTTCGAAGACAATGACTATGTTTGTATTTTTTAAAAAAAGTATAGAGTAAGTCTCCGTTAGTTTACTATGAATGACTTACTTTAGTTAAAGAAAGAAAATGACATAGCCACACCTACCAATCGAAGTTATATTATGTATTTTAATATTTTCTTATATTAAAATCTTTTAAAGACATCGTTTTTATTATGAAAGTTTTTATTATTTCTATTTACTGTCACACAAAATTTGTTCATTATACAATTTTTTTAAAAAAATTAATTCATTGTAATTAACGAGTTTAATCAGGTTTAGTAATTAATAATTAGTTGTTAGTCGTTGGATGTCTAAATATTAAAATCACTAATTTAGAACTTTTTTATTATTTTAGTCATTTTATTTGTCTATAAATATACTTATAATCTTCATTGCAAAGACACACAAAAATATATAAATTCTTTTCGACTTTAAATTCTCTCTTAATTAAAGAGATTATAGAAAAATAATAATTTTTTATTAAAATAAAATTGGAACAATTAAAGAATAAAGATAATATTCAAGTGTACTAATGAGGTATTATAAATCTATTTCGTGACTACCAAGATAATTCTAAATTTATTTGTTTATATTCTTTTTAATTTATAATTTAAAAAAGGGAAAAAGAAACTTAAAAAGCTAGACGCGACTTTAAAACCTTTTTAAAAAAAAAGGGGAAAAAAAAAGGACATGCATGTAATCACACTCACGGCTTCGTGAAGATCGTGATTGGGCCCGACTATAATGTTCGTAGAGCAATCAATTTAAAAAGAAAAAGAAAAAGTAGGTAGCACGGCTTAAGGAAGCGCGTGATTACCAGTCACCATATTTTTAAAACAGTGTGTCAGTTTACCAGCCAAAATACACACGAGGTCCATTGTTATACATTCGAACTCAACCACTGAAAATTATATTGTAGTGTTTTAATATCCTTTGTGGATAAATTTTAGTTTTACATTCATAAATACATCTGTTCATGCTGGAATGCTGCATGCTCCATTTTGCTCATGAAGCAATGTACCTGTTCGGCGTAATGCAACTGTTCAAAACGGTGCACCTATTCGAACGAAGCAGTGCATCTATTCGAAGCAGTGCACCTGTTCGGGATGGAGTTACTCGAAATCATGCGTCCGACCACCTATTATAAATACAGGCAACTTAGGCATTCGAGATTCAATTTACTCTGCATTCTCCCGTTGCCTTCTGCACTATATTTACCCTCTATTTTCACTGCGTTCTGTTCCCGACTCCAACAAAGTTCAAACATTTGTTTTGTTCGCTGGAATTACTCAGGGTGATGCTACACTTTGTAATTCGTAGGTCGTTGTATCTTAGGGACGATTGCAGCAACGAGAGCACTATCTCGGGCAATTTCGCATTGCGGAAAGAGGATTTTCCTCGTCTCGACCAATCTAAGTTCTTGTATTGTTGTTGGACAGATTAGAGACACCAACAAGATATTCATACACTATAAGTTATATATAAATTTTGAAATATGATAGATATCGTTACTTTTGTAATATATCATGATTTTTTCATTCCTTTTTAGTTTAAAAGGCTTGTACACTACCTTGAAACTCCGAATGCTTTGTCATTAGCTTTAGAATGTAGACATGACCTTGAAACTCCGAATGCTTTGTCATTAGATTTAGAATTTAGACATCCCATATTCTATGTAACTTTCATTTTTATTTTCGAAGTAACAATTTTGACGTGTTTTGCCAGATGAAACAACAGGTGATCCTCTTGATTGGGCAAAAGGTTTTCATATCATCAATGGAATTGTCAGGGGACTTGTGTATCTTCATCAAGATTCCCGCTTGAATACTATCCACCGAGATCTGGAAGCCAGCAACATTCTGCTAGACTCAGAAATGAATCCAAAGATATCGGACTGTGGAAAGGCCAGAAGTTTCGGTGGCAATGAGACTGAAGCTAAGACACATCGTGTAATCGGGACATAGTGATTATATTGATGGGAAATCTTAATGTCTGCAATGTGCATGTCGATTTCAGTTCTGTTTTCTGATAAAAACACAAACAATATGCACTGGCTACATGTCACCAGAGCATGCAATGGACTGAATCTTCTCTGTGAAATCAGAAGCATTCAGCTTCGGGGCACAAGTCCTGGAAATCGTGAGTGGGAAGAGGAACAGAAGATTTTCGCACAAGGACCATCTACACCTTCTGAGGCCTGTGAGTTTTGTGTGCATTTAGTCAGCAAAAGAAAAAAAAAAAAGTGATACGGTCGATCCATGTTGGCCTGTTGTGTGTGCAACGGAAGCGTGAGGATAGACCCATCATGTCCTCGGTGGTCCTGATGTTGGGCAACGAAGGCGTGCTAATACATATACTCTAGTAGCAAAAACTATCTATACTATTTACCAAAAAATTTTTTACTATGATGTTTTTCAATTAATTACATAAATATATAACTACGTGTTTATCGTTTTATCAAAAACTACAACTGATGGTAACGATCCTGCTCCGATATTCTAAACTATATATCGGGTCAAGCGTCATCTTTTGATGATCTCATGGGGGACTATTGCATTAAAAAATATTTAGAAATTATTATACACATGTCAACTTTGATTACTCATTTTTTTTTAAATGCTTCCTATTCAAGAGGACGTTAAATTCTGGCACATTGAGATAAAGCAAGAACATTGAAGGAATGAATTTTTATTAAATTTGAGTTAGTATCCCATCTGTTTAGTTATGAAAACTCGGCCAAATATTATTATCGTACATATACATTACAAACTTTATGTTTTTTCTATTTTTGGTTTTGTCTCCCTCATATGTACTTTGAAACTTTGTCTCTTAATATTGTCAATAGGTATTTATAGTATTTATTTGATATTATAAACATTATATCCAATTATAGGTTGTCATGTGCATTGTGATGCACCTATCTTTTATAGATATATATACTTTCTTAGGTTTAATTAGTTGGATGCTTGACGAGTTGGTTTTAGCTCACACATAAACCATGAACTAAAAATAAATTAATAAAATAAAATCTTAGTAGTAAAATTTTAAGATTTTTTTATTTTAAAATGGGATTTGTTGTTTCCTTTAGCTTAGAGCATAGTTAAGACATTGGATTGCTTTCACTTCAATTATTGATAACCTTTGTGAAGAACAACTTTACCCGAACCGTATGTCTCTTTCAAGGTAATAAATATCATCCAATAAAAAAAATTACTTCTTCCTAGCAAGTGATTCGCTCGAGCTATGTGGTGTGTGGATTTTAACCATTATTTATGATTTTTTTTTAAAAAAAAACAATTATTTCTGATGCTGCCTAAAAATTGGATGAACCGATTCGACGATTCAGAGAAATAAGTTGAGATCCAATGAGATTTCAACAAAGGATCTGAGTGGGTCGTGACCTGCGTCACATAGCAAAGTCAGAGACGTCGGAGGTATCCCGGCAAAGGCACTCCGACGCTCAAGTCAGCGGTTGCTCGAAAGTTATAATGATTCAAGAACCAATTACTGATTTATGAAAACGTACCTTAAAACTGAGGTGGAGCTATCTATTTATAGAGAACATTGAAGGTTTTATGGGTCTTGTCCGAGTTGGGTCCATTTCTTTGCGACACGTTGGATAATTTGTTATCTGGTCATCGGACCCCAACCATCGGTAGTTATCTTAATCTGTTATGGACTAGGAGATCAATGGTTCGACACATTATGCATCAATTTCCATGCTTATCAGGCATAAATGTTTATTAACTAGGTTCATTAATTATATAAATTTAAATATCAGTTAATTAGATAAATTATTAGGCAATAAAATTTAGATAGACCTGAAAAAATAAAAATATTGTGATACGCACAAGTAGATTCGAAATAAAGATTTTGTTGATTGAATGGACGTGAGCCATTCTTTCTTTCTTTAACAATAAAAAAATATAAAATATAAATATTTAATGCCAAATCCACAGCCACACAGGGCATTGTTCACGTGGACTTGTCAAGATAGACATTATAAAGAATTAACTAAATATTTTATAATATTTCCCCATACTTTGTATTCTCCCGACCTTTTATTTTCGAATATTTAAAATGGTTCGGGATAGCATAATAGATTGGGCTATGTGTGAAGTGGGCCCAGAACTTGGAACAAGTAAATCACGTGGGTCAATCCCCCTCTTGTGGACCGCAGGAAGCCATGTGGCCCAAGATTTGAAGAATCTTATATTGCTTTTCTATGATGCCACGTCATCACTAATTTTATAAAAGAAGATAAGTTCCTTCTCAGGACCACACAAATATCCTGATTTTTCAGACGTGATCTATTATTGACTTATTAAACAACAGCTTCGAATATTATTCTTTTGAGCTAAAGATAAACTTTATTAACGTTATTAGATTTATTTTCTTGTTATTTTCTAAAAGATACACGAGGATTTTCATCTAAATCTTCTAAAGTATATATTATACCAAATAAAAGGCTTTGTTCAGAAGACCATTCGGATCAAAATCTGACTCTTTCTCCGTCCAGTTTAGGTGATGAAATGGTCTCTTCGCTTAGTAGCAGCCCGCTATCTTTAAGCTTGGTGATTCTCATTTTAATTCACCGTCGAATAGGGTTTTAAGATCTTTTGTTTTTTCTTGTTAGGACTCGATGTTTTAGGCTACGGGTTTTTTAGCATTTAGATTTATTGGTTAGTGTTTGAAAATTATTTTAGAAATATTTGCCAACTTTTATCAAGAAAATTCTTGGAATTGAAAGAGAAGTTTAGAAATATTTCGTAACGATTATTGCAAAAGCTAACTTATTTTACTTTTCACTGTACTGGCCTAGTACTAAATATATATTCAACCTTTTTCAAACATAAATAACTCAAATATTTCATTTCTTAAAGGAAAAAAAACAATAGTTAAAGATCCTCTCATCCTCCCACCTGCAATTAGGGAAAAAAAACTAATAATATGGCGGTTGGTTTTGTTGTTTAGTGGTTGAATAAAAAGGAATTTGTTTATTAATATAAAGTGGTAAAACGCAACTTGCTCCTCTATTCAATTCCACTTTCCGGATTCTGAGGTTTCTTCCAAAGTTCTCCTAATTCGTCAGAGAATTTTCCAGCCAAAAATATAGTATAAGCTGCCGGAATCTGGTGGATCCAATGTCGAACAAAGCTTGCGAGCTGTGCAGCAAACCGGCCAGAATGTTCTGCGAGTCGGATCAAGCCCGCCTGTGTTGGGACTGTGATGAGAAGGTGCACGCCGCTAACTTCTTGGTGGCAAAGCATTGTCGCACGCTCCTTTGCCACGCCTGCGCCTCTCCCACGTCGTGGAAGGCAGCCGGCTTGAAGCTCGGCCCTGCCGTCTCTGTCTGCAGTGCCTGTGCTGAGGGTGAGGGGCGCGTCGGAGCTGAAGGGAACGGCGGTTTTGGGAATGGGATTCAAGATCGTGATTCCCAGGAAAGTGAGAGCGATGATGGAGAATATTACAGCGATGACGATGAAGACGAGGATGAGGATGATGATGGGGATGAGGAAGAGGAAGAGGAAGAGGGAGAGAATCAGGTCGTACCCTGGTCGATCTGCAGTTCAGCGCCGGCGCCGGATCCGGCGAGTTCTTCCAGTAGTGAGAACGATGCTTCTTTGTCCTTGTGGAAAAGAATGCGAGATCAAAACAACCCTTTTGAGTCCGAGGTTTGTTTTTCCCCTTTCGTGCATCTTCGAGATATAAATCAATTAAAATATCACACTTTTCTTGCCAATTTTTTGTCAGTTTTGACTGGTCCAGACCCAACATTAGAAAGTTGTAAACCTAATTAGTCCGAAGTTCCTGTTATTACGGCTCCCGATTTTCAACTTTTAATTTGGCACCTTGTGCAGAATGAAGAAGGTTGCTCTTCTTTGGACTCCAAGTTAGCTTCACCGGGCTCAAGTTTTCAAGAATCTGAGAATTTCGATTCGTCGGAGCAGACCCTGTTCAGACCACTGAAACTGCGGAGAACAAATACCGGCACCCAGTCGACTGCGTCGGAGAGGGCGGTTTCAGGCCAGACTCCAGCAGATTCATCGGCAGCTATCGTCCGCAAGGTCCTAAGATTCCAGCAGGAAACCCTGGCAGAAGGTAGAAGAGACACTCCTTCGATGATCCTAGGAATTTGCAAACTCACCAGAAGTTCTTAAAAATAATATTCCTCTGACTCCAAGATTACTGATCCAACTTTGTATTCATACAAAACAAAAAAACCCGAAAAGAACTGATATTTGGGGTCGATTGTTAGCTTCTGGTAATATTTGATCAACTCGGATATTAGTATATATATGAATATTTGTATCTTTTGTATTAATTAACAAGAATTGGATTTTTCATTTCAAGGACTTGGGTTTCTTGGTGGTTGCATATTATAATTCGTTTCTAGTGCTTCAATATGCATGGATTCTTTGAATGGGTGTTGGGAGACTCTCCTTGGTGACAATCGGTTCCAGTTTGACCCAAATTCTCTTATTTTTCTGGCATTTATTCTTTCAGAACACATTTTATAGTGCCGATCCTATCGATAATTGTGTGTTTTTTCTTAAAAGAAAAAGGGGTTCTGATAATCTGATTTGGTTTTCGCAGTAAACATATATATATATATCTCATTTTGGATGTGTAAAAAGTCGCAAGAAAATGGTTTTCTTTAGCTTGTATCACATTACAACAACACATTAAAAGATATTTATGCAACTGACCTGTTTATGCACCAAAAACCTTTTTTAAGACAGTCGGCACTGCAAACTGAACTACATCTTGTAATTATTCTATTTCAAAAAAAGTAAGATTAACCATCTTTTTTTTAAAAGAAAAAATAACTTAAAACGGAAATGACTCACATTATATTTTAATTCAATTTGCTATATTCATCTATAGCTTAGGTATCATTTATCGTATAAAATATGTTATTGAGATATGGTTAATTAAATGTATGATTATAAAATGATTGATTTGGATTGAGAATAATGTCCGATAAAGATTAATATGTTAATTTGGGATAAAATATTAAAAAAATTAATAAATTAAGAAGATGGAGATAAAATTATAATTTTATATTAATAATTTGATTGATATAATATAAATAACTAAAGATTTGGTTCATGTGAAATAACATATAACGTTTTGATTGATGTAAATAAATAATACTTCAACAGAAAATAAGATATGATATGATTATTAGTATTATAAGCGAGAGAACAATATCTTAGGTTTAGTTTGATATAAAATAGATATATAAAGTGATTATTAAAATTTTAGTGTAAAATTTTAGTGGATATGTAGTAAAAATTAATATGTTAAATTTTGATTGATTAATTTGAGATAAAATTGAAATGACATATTAACCTTTTAAAATAACTAATTGTTATAAACAAATAAGATACGAGGATAATCTTGTGATTTTATTAAAATGACTTGATTTATATATATTAAATTATTATTTATTTGATTGGCGTAGTATAAATAATATATCACGTATAAGAGATATTAAACACAACCTCATTACTCATTTATAAATTAAATTCAAAACAAGTTAAATATTCGAATAATGAAACTTTGCGAGTATCGGTCACATTCCTGGTAAGAAATGAGACCAGTCATAGTGTGAATAATTAAATAATATATAGATTTATTTTCCATATATCAATTATACGAAACTCATAAGTAAATGAGTGGTCATATGTCCACTTGCTCGCGAGGAAAACAAACACAAATGAGATGGATTCAATGTAACCTGAATGGAGAGCAAGTTGCTAGAATATTGTGGATCCTATTAGCTCCACGGAAGGGACTACAAAACCAAAACCAAAACCAAAACCAGTTATGTATATGTGGCGTAATCCTCACCGTCATTCCCCATGAAAAGAAATAAAAGATATTATAATATATTGAATTACTCTTCCATTTTTTCTTTTTTTTTTCAAGTTGTGGTTTGATTTCTTTTTCATATACCTCAAACCAGGAACGAAGCTCTTCCAATATTTCTCTCTAGTCACCTAACCAAATTTTTCTCGTCACTCGAAACAATACAAAATTGATCATAGAATTGTTTCCTTCGACACAAAACATCCCCACAAGTGTACTTGTATGCCTGGTTGTGTGTATAGCTAAATTTGTGGCTAATGGTGAATGGTATGTTTTCTACCCTCATAGCCACTCTTGTGGAGGATGCCAATTGGTATTCATAGGCATTGACATAAAATAAACTAGTTATATAAAATTAAAGATATATAAATTATCCTAACAGGCTTCGATCAGCTCTGCACTAATAGACCCAAATCCATATTAGATATCTCCCCAAATGCATTGAGGTCGTTGGACAATATATATGGTTGTAGTGTAACTTTGGGTTCTAAATAAATAAGTAATCCGAGTGTTGTAAATGATAACAATATATGTGAAGGAGTAGAGTGATAATAAAACCCTTGTTTGGAAGTGAATGAGGAGTATTCACTATGTACTTGTTGACGAAAACGTGGGGTGGATAAGTATTATGGGGGCCCTTCACCTTGCTAAATACCGATTGCACTCTGCTTCACTATATAAACTTGTGGCTCTCATCGGTGGCATGCATTTTGAGATTTGTTCAACGTATTTGAATATTTTATTTAATATTATTTAGCCTAGGACATTATCAATGTAACCCAGGTTCATGTAACGCGTAATTGAGGTACGAGGATAGCTCAATTGGTACAAGGGAGATGAACTTCGGATAGTTAAGTCTGGTGACCCGAATTCGAATCCCTAGACAGATAGTTTAACCACACTTTCAAGGGTATGGGTAGTCCTGTGACAGAAAGTTTGCGTCGATCCCATCATGAGGAAATAACCGACCGATCAGATTCGAACCGGGCGACGGCTCAAAAGGGGTGACGCGCCGGGCAGGCTATCGATTTGCTGAAAAGCCCCCCAACCAAAATACTGTTTAATGTTTTCCCCACCACGAGGCCGTAGAGATTAATCCCAACTTCACGTACAAGTCAAACTCTAACTCAGGACATCGTAGGTCCCAAATTCTTATGGTTGTATTTCGATCTTTACTAGAAGGGACATTGACGCATTGTCTCCTACTCCCACAGGTTGAAATCACTCTAACCAAACCATATGATGTTTTGGTGAAAAGTGAAATAATTTGACCATATATAAATGGGACAAAAATATAAACACGGAAATGGTCAAACAACATGAGACGTGGGAATTGATGTTCAAGTAGGACTCCAGTGTCCCTCCAAGAGATTGGTCAAACACAAATGTGGATTCAGTTAGATGCGTATTGTTTAATTGTTGATATTGTAAGACTGGAGATCAAAGTTTTTCAGACGCGTTGTGATTGTCCTCATAAAAATAGCCATATATGATAAAACGAAAGTCTAGTCTATGCATTATTTGGGAGGAAAAAAAGCATCCCAACTGCCACTAGGTTCAGTGATAATCTACTCAACTAATTTCGGCTGCTGTATAAGGATAGTTGATAATTTATGGAGAAAACAGCATTTTCGATCTCGTATTTGCTTATTTTTTATCTTGTTATTGGTCAATGTTCGATTTCAGTAGAGTCTAACTTCACTATCTTTTCAATTTTCTGGAGTTCTAACATGTTATTGAACTCTTCAGTCATTTTTGGGGTCACATAAAAGATCTTCCGGCTGATCATATCAGTATTCTGGTGAAACAAAACAGGGGAAAAAAAGTAACATAGTGGACTACACCGATACAAGACAAAAATGAAAAATGTGCAAACTATAAGATAAAAAATAAATATTGTTCGTAGGAAAAATCGAGTTGGATTATTATTCATTTCCTGAACGACCGAATACATATATATGGGGAACTAGAATTTGTTGTTCTAAATGGCAGCATCAAATTCTTGCCAATATTCAGGTGTACTTTAGTGACTCCAACTTTGAACCTAAAACATAGGAAAAATATAGACTTATAAACGCGTCTCCAGTTACTAAATCATTAATTCGGCCCCTATATATGGGTTCCACGCTGTATCCAGATTTGACAAAATGTACTCTTGATGGCAAAAAACTGTTAAAAAAGAGCAATGCCCCTCCCAAAACAAATCTCCTTTTCTGGTAACCACGGGTATGAAAGTCTAAGCAAAGGCGACAGTCCAACCAACTTTTTCAATCTTTCATATTCCAAGCTCAACAATCATACTTGCTTACTCGAAAAATGCACTAGTTACAAAATTCGGACTCTCAAACCACCCATTCAATGTCTCTTATTTCACCCCACCTGATCCAGTTATCCAAAGATAAATCAATAACGAAATGCTAAAATTAATCACAAAAACCCGTGCTCGAGAATCTACATCAGGCTACTTTCTTGCTCCCAAAGCATAAACAGCGAGTGGTACTTCAACAAAAAAAGGCAAATAAGAATCAAGCTGTGGCGCAAGATTAACTCCGTTCAACCTCTATCACTGAAACTAAAACATCCCTAATAACTGTACCGTTTATCAAGGATGAGTCTAGATTGACTTTACTACTGTTTACTCTTTTACACAAAAGTGATCCCTTCATTTAAAAGACATCATTTTATTATAAGATTTAAAACAAAAAACCTTTCATCAAGTGAAAATAACATTATGAAGAAAACATTATAAGATTTTGAAGTAACACAAAATAAACTTGTTAAAAATTTAACACACACAACAAAGTTATTCATACAAAAGAAATGTGTAAAGATACAGGTATATGACATCAATATTTACAGAACACATTATATTACGAATGTATGCACTATGTAGTAGTAGTACTACTAAACTATATGCTTCTAAGTTCTAACAATCTTATTTAATGACCATAAGTGAAACAGAGTAATATTGCCCGATAGTTGTATCAAGTGCTGCAAGGAATTACACATAGCAAAGTTACATGACAGACAACACTGGTCCACAACACGAAACCCACTTCAAAGTTAAAAAACACTAATCATTTGACGATGTTATACAACATACTAGATGGTGCGAGCATTTTCATGTAAATGAGAATACTCCCCATCATGTAAATCTTATCGATTGTGATAACTGAACTAAAGCTTGAAAATATTGATGCATTCCATGAGCTGCAAAAGAAATGGTGCTCAAAAAAGTATCAAACTTTAAAAATATATAAATACAAGTCTAAAACGCGGGATACAATAGCTGATTGATACATGTGGGTAGCAATAGGAAGGAACAGAAAGATTAAACCAACATAAATTGCTTACCTAATGTAAAGATATGGAGCCATTAACCATTGTATCAGCTAGGAATCTGCAGAAACGTTTAACGTTGGCACCGTTATATAAAGAGGCAGGTGTCAAATTTATGACGAAAAGAGAACATTGAGGTTCTGAGATATTTGATGATTCTATGGAAATTCAAATTGTACAGTATTGATATTCATTCTAATCTTGATACACTGGTCAAATGACCAGGCAAGGCATTAATTGTCTTTTTCATTGTTCCTTTGACTGTGAGACACAATCTAACCATTTCAGAGATAAAGTTGTTCCTCGTTTCCATCATAAGCAAATTATATTTGTGTTAAGACAATTCAACAGCTCATCAACACATTGGTACCTTCAGAAAATCCTATCCAAAAATCTGCGAACTAAGTGAACCGCATTGTGACCTAGTACTATGACTGGAAAACTAGAGCACTAGGCCAACCAGAATCTAGTGCAGAAACCATGTACATCACCCCTTCATGTCTACAAGAAAAATAAAAAGCTGGATAGACGTGTGTAAAATGATGGGCGAATGAATAGAGTACATGGAATTAGCAGTTCCCGGTGATAGATTACACTTGAAAATCAATCAAGCAGTGATCGCTTTGGAGTAAAATCAAGATTCAGTCAAAGACTCGAAGCTCGGATGTATAAGTCTTTTAAATAGCAAGCTGGTTTAGAACATAGATAATAATGGCTACTACTTATGTCCCAAAAAGAACACATGGAGTACTTGACAAAAAACACTAGATACTTCAAGGGGAAAAGAATGACACTACAAAATAATATTCTCTCATACAAAGAAGAAGAACATCCGTTAGTAGATCATAACAATGTGCCATTTTTCCCCAAAAACATTATTTTCTCACAATCAAGGATTGATATGTTGAGCAAATCAAGATTGATGTTGGTGCATGAGCACCATGAGCCCATAGTTATCAATCTGGTAAGAACATTAAAAAGTGCCAAGAGATATAATACAGAAAATCACCCTTCCCTAAAAGGCTGCCTCATCAGTGCCAACCTCGCGTCACAAATTAGTCCAGCACACTTTTCCAGTGAAGTGCAATAAAACATAAAAATGGATTATTTCAGATAACATCCAATACATACTTTCCAAATTATTGATCATCGATAAGAAAGTTATAGCACCCATCCAAAATGTTCATAAGACCCTGCATTTTTTCTTCCGCACCATAAACCAAAATTGAGTGTTTATCTTTGGTCCACCAAGATGGTATTTAATGGCATAATTCCAAGCCAAAACCCAAAAGAACATCTTAAGCGTACATGAATTTCTATAATTGTCCTCCACCCACCGATCACTGTGCATGTTCATCAATGGTATCCATATTCCCTTTTCCAGGAAGCCACCAAGGACACAAGTGACGATTGATTGTGGGGGGAAAATAAAAAACTTGCATGGAAAATCTTCTTGAATACATTTGTTATTCAACAAATGTTTTGCGATTAGAAGTGCAATTATAACAAAATGCAAGTTAATAACTATCGTTTTACCAAAAATAAGCTTATGTTCTATAATTCATCTCTCATAGATAATCAACTATCTGATCCTTCACTTTCAAATAGCTGCACGTAGTGCATACACAACCACAAAATTGATCAGAGTAAAAAAGGCAATATAAACAACTTAAACATCGTTCAACTGGGTATCTTGAAAAACGGAGCTGGCTGACCTTTTCGATCATCACCAGCAGCATGATCCACCTGCTCCTCCTCATCCTGCTCCGCAGATCCCACAGAAACAATAGGATGGCTTCCCTCCTTGATATCCTTCTCGTCAGGATACCTAACCACAACCACGGGACACACACAATGCCTCACGCAGTAATCACTCACACTCCCGAGCCTCCCATCATGTCCCCTCTTAGCAGCACCAAATCCCCTGCTCCCGGTGATCAAGGCGTTCAATCCAAGCCTCTCAACCTCCAGGCAAAGCCTCTCTTTCAGGTCATGGTCCTTCACAATATGAATTTTGAACGGTATGTGCGCCTCCACAAGCGGCTGGGAGAGATCAGAAGCCTTTGACGCGGTAAAAGCGTCAAAGTCGTCTTCAAGCTTGCGTTGAGATTCCTCGTTGCCAGCTTCGACTACAGAATGATCAACAGATCCCCAGTCAGCGCCGTATAGGACGGAGGTGGGGCGGACATGGACCAGGATGACCGCGTCTCCGGGGCGGATGTAATTATGGACCGCCCATTTAACGGCGAGTGCGGACTCATCGCTGAGATCGACGGCGATGCCGATCTTGCGCTGGGCGTTGGCGGTTGGTGTTTCCGAGGATGGAGGGGTGGTGGGAGGTGGGAATCGAGGGGAGGAGGATCGGACCTTGATGGAGGCGAGCGACGGCAGGTCGGAATCCGGCGGGAGGTGCTGCATTTTCGGTGGTGGGGTTAGGGTTTTGAATGCGTTGACTTCAATTTGGGCAGTTGACTGGAACAGAATTGGGAACTCAGGTGACACCAAACGTCTAAATATCTTTTAATTTACACAATAACAATCAGTTGAGTATATTTTAGACAGTTGTTTAAATAAATAAATAGTAAGTGCTTATTTTTCCCGTACAAGAACAGCAGTGATTTCAAACTACATGAAAATAATGAAATCGATCGTGATACTGAAAGATTTGAGCGACCATATTTACTTATATCGGATAATAAAAATATAAAAACATAATTATACCATAATAGAAACTATCAAAAATCTAAAATGAAACCTGAAGATAAAAACATAAACCTTGACCATTGACTTATGCCTCATCCGTTCTTTATATGAATACTTTTATTTATCATATAATGTTCACAGTATCAATTTTATTTAATCATAATTCATACAAATCATATTATTTTCTTCACGCTAGAGTAAATTTGAAACCTGGCTCCATATTTGCGCTGGAGCAACTTTGAGAGTGAAAAATCTCACTCGCTGTCCCGATTGTATGAACCCGATGACAAAATGTTTTGCAACTAATTTGTACTTTTTTTTCAAGTTTTATGGTTTTAAAACAATACTTTATTTAAATATAAATACGAATACATTTTTCCATATTAGATTTTTATCAATACATGATATTACAATTTTAGTGTCAGTGTTAGTTTTTTGAGTTGAAATTTAGTATATACTTATATAAGAATAAATCACATGTTCATAAATATATAAATATACATGAAATTTGAGTTTATAGTTTATCAATTGGTATTGATCAATAATTTTGTCATTTTCATATAAATAATATGACAATTATTACTATACTACATTTCGTAGGAGTTATTGGACCTGAAATAAATTTATTTTAAAATTAATTGAATCATGTACAATTGTTCATGTATCAATTTCTCTATTTCCAAATTATTTTTTTTTCATTACATAAATAAATGATTTTCGGACATGGAATCCTGCCCCCGAGAGATGGATATCGAACTGGGCCTGATCCAATTTGTCAACTTCAAGCCTCAAGTAAAAGGCATTTTGTTATTGCTACAACATAAAAGGTGATAGACTTTGGGCCCATAACCACATGTTATACTTTTATTAGAAAAACTGTGAGGTTTCAACTTTCAATCATGGTTAACTTTGTTTTTTATGAAAAATATTCTCCAGAGTTCTATTGTAGGTCTGTTGAAATACAACAAGATATCATTTATATTATATTATAATAATCTTATCTTATCTTATATTTTTTCGATCAAATCCTTAAATATTTATTTCACATCAATCGATATTTATTACTTAACATTAATATAAAGCCACGAGATTCATTATTCGAAATAAGAGTCAACAGAAAATTTGAAAATGACACCACTCAAACATTGTTCTTGAATTGTGATGTTTCTTAAATATTTTCTTTCAAAATAACTTTCAAACAACGGGAAAAAGAATTCTTGACACCAAAAAGACTGAACGTTAAAAATTCATAAAGTTGGATTTCAAAATGCTGACCAATGTTGAATAAATATAAACGCCACAATGTAAATCATATCTATTATCGAAAGACATGTTTAAATTAAATTTTATACTCAGAAGAGAAGTAAACGTGTAATACTCAAAATTCTTCTTTCGTAAAATAATTCTCAGCAGAGGCGTGACTTCAATTTTTTTTTTTTCGAAAAGCAAGTCACGCCCTCGGCGCAGGCGTGACTTGCTAAGTTTTTTTTTAAAAAAAAATGAAGTCACGCTCTTGGTAGTGGCGTGACTTCGATATAATATTTTTTTTAAAGGTGTTCACGCCCTCATGCAGGGCGTGACAAACTTTTCAGAAAAGTGATCACGCCCTGCACAAGGGCGTGATATGTCTTGGTCGCTTCCGAATTCCTGTCCTATAAATAGCAGCGTTTCGCTGAAATCGAAACACAATTCTCTAAATCCTAAGTTAAAATATAATCTTTTCGATTCTTCTTTCGTAAAATAATTCTCTTATAATAATTTTCTTCCATTTTCAACCAGTTCGAGACGTTTTCTTCAGCAAATATACGGATCGATATTCATATATCTCGCAGTCGTCATCGTTATTTCGATTAAAAGGTACATATTTTTTATAGTGTTTATATTAAACAATTAACATTATTATTATTGTGATTATTATTGTTCTGATTATTATTATTAGTATTATATTAATGTTATTAGTATTTTTATTATTATTATTATTATTATTATTATTGAAATTTGTATACAACATGTCTAAGGGAGTCCTTTTATAGAA
>KV010646.1:186488-273276 GCA_001598015.1 Dorcoceras hygrometricum | reverse complement strand
ATGGATTATTTTAAAAATCAAATATTAATATAAAAAATAATATATACCTTCTTTTCACGAGATAAGGGCTTCAAATTCACAAAATGTAGTACAAGTGATAATTGAAAGATTGGAGTAGTGGAGAAAATGTAAAATCTGAAGAAGAGAAAGAATCGAAAGTTTATAGTGAAGAAGAGAAAGAATCGAAAGTTTATAGAGGAGTTGTTCGTTCGCTGCATTCTAAACTTACGCAATTATATAAAAAATAATATATACCTTCTTTTCACGAGATAAGGGCTTCAAATTCACAAAATGTAGTACAAGTGATAATTGAAAGATTGGAGTAGTGGAGAAAATGTAAAATCTGAAGAAGAGAAAGAATCGAAAGTTTATAGTGAAGAAGAGAAAGAATCGAAAGTTTATAGAGGAGTTGTTCGTTCGCTGCATTCTAAACTTACGCAATTCATCCCATTTATAGGCGACGAACGCGAAGAGGACAAAGGAAGTCACGCCCTCGCCCAAAGCGTGATTCAGAATCTGAAAAGTAAGTCACGCCCTCCTGCAGGGAGTGACTCAGTTTCTGAAAATGGAATCTCGCCGACTCCGACGGCGTGAATTACTTTTTAAAAAAAAAACAAAACGCAAGTCACGCCCACTGACAGGGCGTGACTTGCTTGTTTAAAAAAGAGAAAAAGCATATCACGCCCTCGGCGAGGACGTGATACATTAGATAGTTAAGTCTATCATTTCCACGTTATTTTATATAAAAATAATAAAATTTGCAGTAAACAGTTAAAAAAGCCCCTACAACGCATCTGTCTTAACTTTTATATATATATAAAACATGGTGCCCATGTTTTATGTCCATCATATCAAATTTGTATATATATATATATATACTTGTCGTTTTATCAAAAGTTATAATTGATTGTAACGATTCAACTCCAATTTTTTAAATCGTATAGCAACTCACGTGTTACGATTCAATCGCTCTAACTAGCAGGAACAATTATTGCACCTCAACAATCATCTCCCAATAATTGCACTCCTTGCAATCAATGGGCATCGAACCCATAACATTGGCTCTGATACCAATTGTAAGATCGAACGTTTGACGTTTTACCAAAAGTTATAAATGGTGGTAACGGTGCAAATCCAATTTTTTAAACCCTATAGCAACTCAAGCGCCACGATTTGATTGTTATATCTAATAAGGACAATTATTATACCTCAACACATCCGTCTCAACTTTGAAAAAGACAATGTTTTATATTAATACAATGAACAATAATTTTTTGGAAATAATATAATTTATGATTAATTATGTGAAATAAGTGTTTAAAAAAATATTGAAGGTGGCTAATTATATAAGTTGGAAGAATAAGAAGTAAAATAAAAAAAAATCAAATTTCATACTGGATAAAAACAAATTTGAGTGTTATGGATGCAATATAAGAAACAAGGGGATTTTACTACAACCCAAAATATATTCATTGGTACAAGGTCACCTGGAAATAACAAAAAAAATCACGGGAGTATAAATACCAATTAACAAAATATACTTTTGCAAAAATTATTTTAATAAACTTTAATTCTCCGACCATAATAATCCGAATCATGTTTATGTTATGAATAACCTTTAATTTTATTTTTTTTACTTTGTTTAAATTTCAGTATTTTCCATTTACATTAGTGGAATTTTATATTTATTATAATAAAAAGGAAACCAAAGCTCCTGGCCTCCTGCCATTTGGACGTGCATCCTCGTAGACCTGCAGACATGCTGGCTTAGAATATATTACTCTTCCATACTCAAAACCGGTGAAAATGGTTGATATTATTGCAATATTTCGATGGTTCCCACTAAATATATAATGAATCTAATAAACTTTAAATCGGACGAGATTCGAAACTCGGATAGTATGAATCCTTCCATGTCAAGAAAGCAATCAAAACTTTGGAACAAGGCGCGAACAATCCCAACCTCAAGCCCGAAGCTTCCGAACCCATTTCCCTTCCAATCAAATCACACCGATTCAGTTTCCACAATCATCTCTATTCAGTTCAGACATATCCAAACAAATTCTGTTTCATCACGCGTTTTCTTTATTTTGAGGACAATTCTATATAAACAACAGTGTATGAGGATTGTTGATCAGCAACACGTTAGATTTGAACATCAAGATTTGTAAGTGCGTGTTTAACTGACTTCTGTTGACCTTGGAGCTGATCATCATTTCGAAATTACTGTTTACGTTTGAATTTTGAGTGCGGTTAATTGTGGATTCGGAGCTGAATTGTTTGTCAGGTGAGGAAGCATTTTGCTCGTTTTGTTGGTGTTTTCTTATATTGTTCTTTGGTGTTTCGTTTTTCGGTTGTATCATTTCAATTTTTCGTTTAGACTATTTTGTGTCGGTGAGAGATAATATGGGTTTTCTGGGCAGGTTTTGCTTCAATTCTTCCGAGATTTTTAGCAGGTCCATGGTGTCACAAATGAAGGCCAGGGAGCTGAAACAATCGGTTCACAATTTTTTTAGTAAAAAGTGAGTGTTATTTGTCAAGATTGCATGCTAGTTTTGCTTTGAAATTGATATATGGTTCAACTATGAATGCCATGGTGTTGAGCGAACCTTTTGAGCAAATTTTCGTCCAATTTTATATTTTGTGTTTGCTTTCATATTTTAATTGTTTCTGTCATTTTTTTTCTGAATTAGACCTGAATTCGTTGTTTGAGTCTTATTTCAGTCAAGAATGCGGTGTTGGAAATCATGAAGAAGTGGGAATATTGTACGAGCACTATATTCCGGATTACATACTTGTACCTGAATCAGAAACGGAAAAGGGATGTCGTGTTCCTTCATGTCCCGTGATCGTGTTCATCAACACGAAAAGTGGTGGGCAGCTCGGCGGCGAACTTCTACGTACATACTGTTCTCTTCTCAACAGAAATCAGGTTAGTTTTTATTTTATTGGCGTGCGATCTGTGGTTTGGCTGCTCAAACCCATGGAAGAAATGTCAAAAGAGATGGAGATGAATATCTTTACTTGAAATTTGAGGTCTGGATTCTGTTTTTCCAGGTGTTTGATTTGGGGGAAAAGAAACCTGAACAAGTGCTGCACCAGCTCTATTTCAATTTAGAGAAGCATAAGCAAAATGGCGATAGTTTGTCCGCTGATATTCAGAGGAGATTAAGAATCATAGTAAATCACTGTTACTTGAACTTCAGTTAAAAATTCAGTTAAAATTCCTCTTCCTGAGAAATAGTTATGACTCAGAGTTCTGATAATTGGATACATAGTTCATACAGAACAATATTACATTCAAAACTACGTGATTTGGTCATGTTACATACCATTTTTTAGTTCTAAAATTTGATTAACTTTGTAGGTTGCTGGTGGGGATGGTACAGCCGGGTGGCTCCTTGGAGTAGTTTGTGATCTTAAGCTAGCACAACCACCACCAATTGCCACAATGCCGCTTGGAACTGGGAACAATCTTCCATTTTCATTTGGTTGGGTGAGTTATATATCTTATTATGGTCATTAATCGTTACTTAATTCTTAAAATACCAAATTATGTAAATCAATTTCTATGGAATGATCAAGTACCTCAACTCAACTCACAGCACTGATATCTATTGTTGAGTTTCGGCATTTTTAATACAGGCACCAATCACCACATCCATGTCCACTGGGCTTTTCTTGTATTTCTCTCATGCAAATCATAAATTAATATTTTTGCATCTAATAGCTTCCCCCGGTGCCTGCATGTGAGTACTCACTGTGAAAGGGCAATTAACCGTTCTCATAGTTTGTAGGTATTTGTCCTTTTTCTTGCAGTTTACTTTTTGATGCATACTCTTGTCTTCTTGTTGAGCCTTCTCAACTCCTTTTCCTCTCAGAAACTCCCTCTGAATGCTTCTCTGTATTAGTTACTCGTGGTAGAAAATTATTGGCTGTCTCGGCTTCTTTTCCACCTGTAACACAGCTTTGATATAGTGTGAAAAGAATTTTCAGTTTGAAAACCGGAAAAATATAATCTCTACATGCTTGTCTCATGCATAATATGGCTGTGTAAAACTTGTTTGCTATTTTTTAGGGGAAGAAAAATCCTGGCACAAACTATCAAGCTGTTAAGTTATTCTTGGATCTCGTAAAGGATGCAAAAGAGATGAAAATCGACAGGTAAATTCTGTTTCTACTTCCAGTTACTTTCCTATTCAACATGCATACTGTTAGTTTCCTTGTTCATTTCGAAGAGCTTGGCCAGGTTTCAGGTGTTAAGTTGATTTAGATTATAGTGTTACATATTTTTAATGTTATGTATGTGCTCGATTATCAGTTGACCACACTGCATGCGCAACTTGTAAGTGTCCAATATCGAGATATAAATTGAGTGGAGTCAGAATGCATAAGTTTTTAATTTAAAGCATGAACTTCTGCTGTTTCTGATTGAAAAGTAGTTCCTAATGGATAAGCTTTGAAAATGGATGATCTTATTGTAGTTCTACCACTCAAAAACACATCGTGGATTGAGACCAGGAATTATGTTTTTTGATGTGCAGTTTAATAGATTTGTTGGAACTTTAGCAACGTAGTTGCGTGTACTTCAAAATGTTTTGTGTTTAGTAGAGTAGTTTGCTGCAGTTTGCTGTGAGCAGATCTGTGTACTGAGTGGATGATTTTTGAAACTTTATCAGATCAATCTGTTTTTCATCTTTAACGAGTTCCACATTATGTTTTGATATATCTCATATAAAGATTGGACCCATCAAACTTCTTCAGAGCTTGGCCAATTGTGAATTTCGGAGACTTCTTTGTGATGATCATATGATGCGCTGCTGAGTGATCCATGGAATGTATTTTCGAGCATGGCGCACTTTATGCTACTTATTTATTGGCTTAAAAAAATTATTGTCTTCCTTTTTTTGCCATCACATTGCCATTCTATATAAACTTTCATGGACCAGAGTTCCATTTTTTGTTAACTAGAATAGACTAGAATGTATGAGCTTTTTTATTCACATTCAGCTGGCATATTATCATGCGGATGAGAGCTCCTAAAGAAGGTTCATGTGATCCCATTGCACCTCTTGAGCTACCCCACTCATTGCATGCCTTTCACCGTGTCTCCCCAAAAGATGAATTAAACGAGGTACTCAACTCGCAGCTATTATTCTTCTGCTTCAACATCATTGTTATGATTTGTTTGCTTTTGCATAAATCTCTCCCCTTTCATTTACAATATCTAAGGTTACAAAGAATATCTTGTATCAAGGACAACATGAAATGCATACCATCAATATACAGTTTTTGCAATATAAAACATGAAACTTTGAGCCTTCTGTCATGCATCTCCCACCCATCAATATATAAAGTAATTCCATTTATAACAGAACTAAAAATTTGGTAACCTGATAAGAATTGATATATCGTTTATAATCAATCTTGCTTGATTATAAATTATGTGCAATCATTACACATTTATAAAAGTGTTAGCCTGGGCTCCAAAGTGCACTAATTATATTCACATATGAATTTCAGGAGGGATTCCTTACATTTCGTGGTGGTTTTTGGAATTATTTTAGCATGGGTAAGTTTTTGTTTCCTGTTCCTTTCTCCATTTTAAGTACTAATTCTTGTGAAACATAGTTAAGTTTCTGTTATCTTGCTGCTGTATGCATATCCAGAGGACCTGAATTTATGCCACTAATTTGGGATCTTACTTAAATTTTCATTGCAGGGATGGACGCCCAAGTTTCTTATGCATTTCACACCGAGAGAAAGTTGCACCCTGAGAAATTTAAAAATCAATTAGCTAATCAGGTAAACTAAGCTTGAGAATCCTGCTTTCGTATTGTCCTCTTTTGGAGAATTTGTTTAGTGATCGAGCTTTAAGAAAGAATGAATAGATTCCATATTCATAAAACGTTGCAGCATGTGTGTGACATAACTACAGGTTAGGCAGTGAACAAGAATTCGTATATGAGAATTGATAACAGGAAACCTTTTTTTAGAATGGTGATGTCAAAGTAGAGTAGTAACTCAAATGGGTATTTTATGGAATCACGATGGTTGAATTTACCCTTCCTGTTGGGTGCAGCTCTTGATTCTAGATATGTGGTATTCAAGTGAACTTGTTCACCCCTCATTTAATTTAAAAGTACTTCTGTTTAATGTTCGTCTTTCTTTTCATTTTCCCAGAGTGCTTATGCGAAGCTTGGTTGTACACAAGGATGGTTTTGTGCATCTCTCTTGCATCCATCTTCAAGGTTCCGTCGGCAAACTTCCAACTTCTTGTTTGATTTTTTTCTGTCCTTAATGTTCTATTCCAGGATGATATAGTTGTTCAGATTTACAATGTCATGTGAATTTCCCATGATTCCATGCGACCCAAAATGCTTATATCCACTGCAATAATTTTTATCACAAACTGGAGTTCGATAAGTTTCTTCTGTTCACAGAAACATAGCCCAGTTAGCAAGGGTCAAAATAATGAAAAGGCCAGGTGAATGGATAGATCTCCATATACCCCAGAGGTAGCACTTAATATCCTATCTATTGCCTTGTATCCAGTAATGTTATCAAACTTTCAGCTGATTTCACTTACGTTTGCTATTTATACACAGCATCAGGTCCATCGTCTGCCTTAACTTGCCAAGTTTTTCGGGGGGGCTTAATCCTTGGGGAAGACCTAGTAAAAAGAAGCTTCATTCGGTCAGCACCTTTTTAATCATGCCTTTCACATTACAATATAGCTTGAATCTTTTGATGTGCACCTCGTTCATAATATAATTTAGATCTATGGTTCATTTTTTCAACAGAGGGACTTAACTCCTCCATATGTTGATGATGGGTTTATTGAAGTGGTTGGTTTTCGAGATGCATGGCATGGACTTGTCTTGCTAGCTCCAAATGGTCACGGAACTCGCCTTGCTCAGGTAAAATTGAATCAATCTAATATATGTGTCAACAAATATACTTTGAGAGTGACGCATCAATAGTTGCTGCACTTTTTGCCTAAACATGGATATGTTAATGCACACACAGGCAAACAGAATTCGTTTTGAGTTTCACAAGGGCGCAGCCGACCACACATTCATGAGGATTGATGGTGAACCTTGGAAACAACCACTACCAATGGACGATGACACTGTCGTGATCGAAATCTCCCATTTTAGCCAAGTTACTATGCTTGCCAACACTCACTGCCAATCCAGAAGCATAAATGCACCTCCATCACCATATGGTTGTGAAGATGACAATGATGAAGAATATGACAGCAATGAAGATGAAAACTCCGAGGAGCGAAGGAAGTTAGGTGCAGCCAACACTTTTCGCATACCTGAACTTGTGGAATTGGAGCATCTTAGTTAACTTGTCCACTTCTCACTTGCTCTGCTGTTGAAGTTTTCCTGGGGATTTTATTTGGCACCCAAGGAGGGAATACCACCTTCGGAGTTCTTTGTTTACTGAGTAGTATCACAAGTAGTTGCATCATTATTTTATTTTCTTTTTCTTTGGGTATATAGTTGATTCCATGCTATTTGTCTATATTATTATACAAAGAGGGAACACCATAGATATACTAGTTTGGTATCATCACCTCTAAATTCTAATGTACTATTATCACTCTTGTTTGTGATTTATTTACAATTACACTAATTTGGTAGCAGCACATCTAACTAACTTACTATTGTAATCTTGTTTGTGATTTATGTACAATTATTTATTTATTTTTCAAATTAATTCAGGACAGAATGAAAACTTCTTCTAAAATATTTAGTTTTTGTTCGCTACCACTAGAACAAGACGAAAATTTGTGTGGGACCCACCCAATTTGTGAGAGAAGCATTTCTCAATCCAATTCACCTAGTGTTTTCCTTTAATGGACTCTTAAGTTCTCATTTACTGAATTCCTAAGATATAATCTTCCCACATGTATATTCAAATTGGATTCTCCTGAAGAACTAAGATTTCAAAAAAAAAAAAAACAGAAAAGCAAAAAGAAAACGCAGCAAAGGATAGATAGAGGAAACAAATTCGACAAGCAGAAATCATGGATGTCGTCTCGATGGGGAACAGAAGATCATGGTACTCCTTAAAGATAACAAGAATCATAGACCAGAAAATATTTTGGGAAGTTACTCGTTGACAATGTGAATGATTCTTGACAGGTAAAATGACTTGTGGAACGGGCCAGATCCAGTGAAGTACTTGGGACCCTTTTCGGCTCAGACTCCATCATACCTGACTTGAGAATTCCCCAGTGACTACACTGCTGGTTTATCTGCTGACCCTGAGACCTTTGCCAAGAACAGGCTCTCGAGGTAATCTCCCATTTTCAAGAAGCATACGTGGCTGTAAGTTAAATGTCCCCGGTCGTTGGGGCTTGGAGCTCTGGGATGCATCACCCCTGAAGTTCTTCGAAAGTGGCCGAAATTTGAATTCTAAGAGCCTTTTGGTTCAAGGCCGGATCCCGGATCTTTACTGGAGGTGGATTGGACTCCTTGGGCAAGGCCGGATCCCAAATCATGTCCATGCACAAAGCATTCTAGCAGTTCTTGGAATCCAAGTTATTTTGATGGGACTGGTGGAATTATACAGAACCAATGGCTTGAATGGAGTTGGAGAGGGCAGCGATCTTTACCCTGGTGGACAATGCTTTGATCCACTTGGCTTAACCGATGTCCTCTTACATTCGCCGAGCTCAAAGTGAAGGAAATCAAGAATGGGGGACTTGCTATGTTTTCCATGTTTGGATTCTTCGTGCAGGCAATTGTCACTGGCAAAGGTTCCCTGGAGAATCTGTTGGATCATCTCAATAGTAGCAATGCCTGGGTTTATGCCACCAAGTTTGATGGCGCAAAACTCAATAGTAGCTAACTCCCGGATCATAAAATTTGACCCCTTGCAATAATGATTGTCTCCAAATGGAGTGTAATATGCTCACCTTTGTCCCAAGTGTAAATTTCATGCCTGAATGGGGTATCATTTGCAAAAATTGAGTGCAACATGTACTCCTTTGTACGAAGTGTTAGTGTTAGACAAATTTGTACTCGAAACCGAATATACTGGCGATATATCTGTATCATAAGTGGCCTGATACCCAAAGACAAGTTTTGTAACAAAAATACAGATACCCTAGCTTTGGCTAGACCAAAAATGGAAATACGCAGTATGAATATAGGTAACTCTCACTTCCCTCCTTCATATCACCCCCTCGTGTGAAATCTTTTCTCCTCTTCTAGAATATGCAATACCTATAATGGACCTTTCATTATTTTTACGGCCCATTTCGTTTACATATTCAGCCCGATCAGTTAGCAGAAACAATGTATTGCTTCGAAGTTAGTGGTGAAAATCCCGCCAGATGTATTTAATTCAATGATGATGATCATAGACATATCATTAAGCACATCAAAGACCTGCCAGAGAACGTACAGAAGAGAAACATGAGTTGAAATCTCATGAACAAAGGTGGAATGCAAGGAAACTCGAACCGAGAATCACAAGCTGCCACAGTAACAATTTTTACTTGTGCCATAATGTCGTAATATCGTTCTTACAGGAGAAGCAAGCAAAATGATAAAGAGACATTTCTCTTCCTTCTGTGCCTTACTAATTGCAACATACAGACTGGTTCTAAATACAGGATCCTACACTCAGGAGCACCATGCTCGAAAATTGCCCAATAAACAAACAAAATAGATATCTACTATATACACTTGGCTTATCTCTGTCCTAGTCTAACGTACATAACCCCCCACCAGCCACATGGGGAACAATAATAGTCTTGAAGAGAAGCATTTCCAACTTGGAAGCTAAAACATTATACAAACCCTTCTCCACCATTTCCTTCTATTTTTCTCCACTTCAGCAAGCCGCGGCTTGTGGGCTTTTGCCTTGGCTTCGCCTAATTGAACCTCATATCCTTTTTTCCAAGCCTCAAACCTCTGTGTCAGTTTCTCCACTTCCTCAACAGGATGGGACTGTCCGGACTCGCCTTCCACAATTGCAAAGGCTTCATCTTCGAAACTTTTTTTCCTTTGCTCAAACTCCTCCACAAGAGGACTAATTGGATTTAACCCACCATTCATCTCACGATATGCCCCAGCCTCCACACAATTGTTGTAGGATTTGATGGGGATGTTACCACCAGGATTTTGGATTCCCATATGTTGACCCAATGTGTTGTCACTATTAAGACTCCTTTTTGCTGCTGCCATATTCATCTGCAATAACAAAGCGAAGTGTAACTATCCCTGCGGATAGTAATAAACTCCTCTGGTTTTAAATACTTCCTTTTTTCCATGGGTTAACTGGTGATGAGGCTACAACAACTAAGACAATATGGGCCACAAACTAACAAACAGAAGCTAAAGCCAGACTATGCCAGAGCTGATATATTTAATTCTCTGTTTTATTTAATACTTTAAATGTTTTAGCCCTCCATTTTTTGGGACCATAGTTTGTCCCATATTACCGCAACTTCAGCCATTTATCACTCCAACTGAGCAGAAGACTCTGCCTGCATTCTGTGCAGTTACATCCTAGACAGACGTGCATATCAACTTCTGTTAACAGACCTAAGCAACTATTCCTTTAGCTGGGTGTTTTGTATCGACAGTGTTTGATGCCATCTGTTGGTAATCTTACGAAAATAATATGAATAACTCACTTGTAAAGATGAAATCTGACTTTGCCACATCTCCTCCATGGATTTCATCTTGCCATCATATTCAGACCATCGTGCCTCAAATTGCTGTACTTGCGCTCTCAAAACCTCAATTTCGTTGTTCTTCTGTCCAAGTGTCACCTCTGCCATAAATACCTGCCTTTTAAGTTCTTCAACACCCAAAGGTAACAGCTCTGGCGGCAGATCCTGCTCAATAGATCAGAGTTAAGCATAGTTGATTGCAACAGATACGCATCCATATCAAATACAACGAACCAGTGGTAGGGGGCAACCCACACATTGATTTTTGACTACAACGGCTTCCCATTTTCTGCTGTTACTAGATTTCAGTTTTATTTCTAACATCCACAAGGCTACCATAATTGCATAAAGTGGACAAATGGTCACCAGTTCAACTGCACTTAAATTTTTACTTCAATGCCAAGATGACATTTAGACTTTTTTGACGATAAAAGAAAAAAAAAAGCAAAATGGCAGAAAAACGATGTCGATTTGCCATGTGAATAAATATTTAAAATTTAAAGTAAAAGCATTGACTTGTTCTAACACATAAGCTATACCACGTTTCAAAAGGGAAGCCCAGTTTAGTTAGGGTTGTGAAGGAGTAAAATGTTTTTGTTCCTAGTCACATTTTCCGCTAATTGAATGAAGGTAATTTAATCTTTTGAAAAAGAAATAAAAAGTTCCGTCCTCCCCCGAGATTAATCGGGCGAAACTAGGTACCTAGGTTACCCAAAAACAAAGAAATAAAAGGCTGAAATTAAAGTATTTTTTAGAAAAGTAAAACTAAAAGTATTTTTAATTCAAAACAGATGCAAGTTTCTTCGGATGTATAGACAACAGCAATTTTTAATTGTGGAAATAACTGATAATATCAGTAGGTAGGATTCAAGTTTTGCCTATACTGCACTTAATCAAATAAAAGTAAAGCATATATTAATAAAACAAGATAAAATTCATATTTAGTAAACATTTAGAGATATAAAAAAACTAATTACATAAAACTAATAAATTCAATAACATTAAAAGAATATCCATAAAAAAGTACAAAAAGAATAATATCCATGTACAAATAATTTGGATAAGTAAAAACCAATAAAATGTGAAGTATAATATTTATTTATGACGACAACAAATGAAATGAATGAAGTAGGTAAAAAAGGGTAAAAATTGCTACAATGCGAAGAATAGGAAATGTATTTTAACTTGAAAAAATAGAAGATACAAACAAGTCCAGTAAGATGAGGATTCAGATTCTGGCTTATCTTTGCCAATCATTTCTCAAGAAACAGATGGTACCGGACATGACTACTTCGCATTCACATAGTCCTTATTTCCCAATAAACATTTTAAAAAAGAACTTACTATATTTTAGGGTTCCAGACAGAACTGAAACTAAAAATTATAATCCAGTTATTGTTTTCACACACCATACTTTTACCTCAGAATCCTTCTTCCACATTTTCGGTTTATCAACATTGTGAAGACAACTTATATGCCTTCGAACCAACCATCCACGAATAACTGCAGAATATAGCATGGGATGATTATAATACATTCATTTCACAATGAGGACTTACAGATAACTCTTACCAGATTGTATTTGCAAAACCGCCACAAGCTGCTTATCCAATGTCTTTGTAACTTCCTGCTTTTTTAACTTTAGCAAAGCATACTCCTTTCTGGATATTTGACCACGAACATCTGAAATAATGATTATCATGTTACTTATCAACAGCATCAAGTGAGATAAATTGTTATGAGAAAGAAATATGCCATATAACAGATGTGATCCGAATCTTAACAATGAAATATTAAGAATCAGGGTCAGACAACTAAAAATAACAACCTGTCCCTGAGAACAAAGAGAGAATCTGACTGGGGCATTACTTCAAATATATCAACAGAGAAGAAGTGGGCCATATTCAAGCTCGGAAAATCAGTAAACTTTAAAGAGTTGTTTGAGTTTAAAGATAAGTATTACTCCCTCTAAAATTTTCAAAGAGAGTTGATTGATTTGATTATAAAAAATACCGCAAAATCAGTCTTACAGGATTGCAATCTGGTTATCCCTTGCTCGAGTTCAAGGAAATTTCGTAGAGCACGATGACTGCAGAAGCACTTATGCACCTCAAGAGAACCCTGTAAAGCTCGTTTCCTAACTTCTTCCAATGCACCAATCTGTTGCAAAGAGTAGACAGTCGATGAGGCATACTAATCTGTGGGGTCTTGTACATCATATGAGCAATCTTCAGGAAATGTTGGCAACAGATGCATAACTCCAGAAAATAAAATAATCAACTGAATTTGCCAGATGTAAAGTTAAACCAGATTCAATCGTTCTATGAATTTGCCAGATGTAAAGATCCACACTTTCGAAACTAACCATAAAATCTCAAAGAAATGCATCAACTATTAGCATTCATTACACTGCTAGTGGATTATCCAAACCAAAATTTCCACAATGCTTTAGTCGTAACCAGTTACTCAGATAATCATCCAAAACTATCTGGAATACAATACGGTGAAAGCCAAACTATCAAGATCCAATTTTTTGCTGCCATAAAGAAAAGCATAAAGAGGACATATTAGAAACTGACCAAACCTAAACACAAAAACACACCTGTCCTGCACGGAAGTACAGTTTTGTGAAACCGACTTGATACATTTCCGGGAGGATATTAAACTGCTGTAGAATCTCAACTGATGAGGTTAAAGGATCTTGACACACATTATATTCTGGAAGCAGGAAACCATACCTGAAAGCCAGGCCAGCAGATTTTAAAAGAGCAATACAACCATAAGGCCTGACTAAAGAATAAAGATAGCCACATTATACCTCCTTGCAAATTCTTGATGTGCAATTTGAGTGGGGTAACCTGATCTTGAAATCCTAACCGCTGCTAGAACACCATAGCTTCTGAGCTGCTTGAGCACAAGATCTTTTTCAAACTCGCCAGGAAGCTGCTTACTATTTGGTTTTATGCAATAAATGAAGTGTGGCGTTGTGCTTTTAAGATGCTGCATTAATTTAAATAGCTGACCCTGCTATCATGAAAGAAAGTAAAAATGATCTTAATACATGCAACTTATGCGGGACAATTTTCATCAATGAAGTTTATGTCCAAAGGGACATATGAAGGGTGGACATTATGCTCATTGATACATCCAAAGGTTCTGATTATATTAAAAGAAGAATTAGCACAACAAATTCAGCAGTTCTCCATCAACTGATTTATGCAGTTACCTAGCTGTTTCCACCTTTTTTATCCTTTGGTGTGAGTAAACAGTAATAAATGGCGTTCGGAATGGGAGAAAAAGCCACACCTTGAACTTTGTGGCTACACTATGCTGTTGGCATGCTAACTGGGATTCTTTAAGCATTACAGATGCAAAGAATTGAGGAAGTCGACTGGTGCATGACGAGAGTAACTGAATGATATCAATATGCAACTGATCTCTGTTCTTGTCCAAGAATCCACCTGAGTCATAAAGTACCTAAACACGAATTTAACATCAGTTAAAAGCTTGATAATTTTAACAGAGAGATACAAAACCACGAGTCATGTACAAAAACATCGCCATTTTAAAATATCCACATTAGGTGGCCATCCTCATCACCAGTAGAAGGCAGCATCCACAGCAAAAGAAATAAAAGGGTAGGAATGCAACGTATGCTATACCACAAGTCAATCGTTCAAATTAAGTTACGACAGAAGTTATGTGTATGCACGTCAGGCATCCAGTTGGGTCACATGTTACTAGTCGACAATGGGAATCATAGATTTTCATTTTTCTTATTTGAGGTACGGAATTCGCATTAGCGTAAATCATATTTCACAAAGGAAAAAGACTACTCGGACAAAACACAAAGGAAAAAGACTACTCATGGCCATAACCTAATATCATATCACAAAAACGAAAACAAACCAAATGCATAGCGCAGTGAGATAATTCTTCAAGATTTTCCAAGAATCCAAAGAGACATTTCCCACACTTCCCTGAAACAAACCTATTGTAACATATACAAAACAATTGAAGAGAATGCTCGGCTATTAAAACCTGTATTGCATAATTCAGATTAATACATGAAACTTATGTGTGAAGACCAGTTTTAATAATTTGACGCAGATGGCTATAATAGCAGCAGTCCCAAGACACTGAAATCTAATGTGCACATAAATAAGTCAGGCAAACACACTGGACAACGAATATGATACAGAAGTATTGCATAAGATCAACACTTGCTTGATGCTCTTAAAATGAACAGCATTTCCTGACAATAATGATGTCATTTATCAAGATCCACCATGAGGTAATGTTTATTTAGGGGAAGAAACTATAAGAATGGCAGTCCAATGGACCAACGGTAAAGTGAATGCCAATAGAAAGATAAACCTTTCAAAAGTTGGAGAATAAAGTCTCCACATTTATGCCTAAATTACACTGCTGCAGATATAGCCACAGTTCTTACATGGTTGACTTTACAAAGGCACAATATATGCAAAACTAACCTCTCTAGAGGAATGGTGGACAGTGAATGCTCCATCTCTATGTCCTTTAAAGCAGTTATGAGTATTCAAGTGCTGCTTAAGCTTAGAAGCAAAAGTCAAAGCTGTGGCATGGGGGAAATTTGATTCTTCCTCCAATAAAGATATTATCCCACAAGGTCTCTGCTGATACACAAACAAAGATAAGAATTACGCTATACTATACCACCAACCTTCTATTTTGCCTGAATGCTTGAATATGCCTATAAATCTATGAACAGGTTTATACTAACATAAATCTAAAAGATTTAAGGCAGTAATGTTTGCAATAATCTACCGACAATCAGTCTTGGCCCAGACACAATTCACAGGTAATCAATGTTGGGGATAAGAAATACCTTCTCAAAAAGATCTAAACAGTCTTGGTTGTCTACAAAATCAACTTTTGTCCAGTCAATTCCATCCACCTCGCACTCCTGGAATAAAGATCTCGTGTCATCATTATGCATAACATTTGGAGCACTAAATAATATCAGGAATCTTCTAGATACAACTAAAGTTCAAGGAGTGCTATCTTGCACACATAATAGCACATCAACATGCACAAAGGGCAGAACTTTTGAAATTTTAAGACATGGCACATTCATTCCATCTCCACCCGAGCATTTATCAAAGGAAATTCAAACTAAAAAACAAAACCCCAAAATGAGGCCGCAATATTGAAAGTAAAACTACATAATAATTCATGTTCACCTAAAGGTCAAAGAGTAAATTCAATAAACAAAAATTTATCGACAATCAAGCCCGAGAATTCATGTGAAGAATGTGAAAATTATTTTAAATACTTCTCTACAATGTTTCATGCCCTCATGAATTTGCAAAATTGGATAATAAGCCTATGTTTCTAAAATTACATCAGAGTGCGACCATATACATGCTAACCATGCCCAAAGCCAATTCAAATTATTTCTAACACGCAGATTGCCATGCCAAACAAGTGTTAGAACGGTGTAGAAATCTGAAACTGGACAAAAGTACTTGTATGTCTATAAATCCTTGATCATGCAAACAACCCATACAGGATAAAACAGCAAGCACGGTAATCTGGCTCAGACTTATTGTTTCAAGAGATAGGAAAGCCCAGTCTTTTAGCAGACTATCACAATCAATGATAACTGCAGTGATGTTGTTCAATTTCTTGCAAGTAGACATGTACACGGACCCTGATATAGACCAACCTTGCCCTATTTCATAGTCATAGTAACATATACCACATATGTTGCTAACCTCTTGCACAAGTTTGAAGAGATGCTGAATAAAAAGTTGCTGGAGCCTCTCATGATCATAATTCATGCAAAACTGTTCAAAGCTATTTTTCTGGAGCAAAAAAAGAAAAAAGGAGTAACATAAGTGACGTATGAGTAGATTATAATATATCAGAACCAACAAAAACTTAACCAATTTTTACTTCGAGGGATTCAAACCCAGGAATATCTATAATGCTTATGGATTTCCCAGACTGCTGTTTGCTCACTGCAAGTGCTGAATTGATCTCTTCCACAAGCCAATCGAACAAGTTTGCATAAATGAACTTTGCCAGTGCATCTCTTGTATCTCTTGCCTAAATAGAAAATAGATCATAGCAGATTGATAGTTGAGTTCAGTGAAGCAATCATAATCTTTCTCAATATACGCATGCATGTGCCAGAGAAGGGCAAGAAATAATCATGCAACTCCGCATAAGGTGAGACCAAGAAAGCAAATCTTTGAAGAACAGATATGAAATTTTTAATGAACCTTTCGTAGTTTAAGCCTCTTGGTAACTTCTTCTTTTCCATCTTGTATTCTACAGGATGACAAAGCATGCATTAGGTCCCATGAACTGCAGCCTATCAAGCTAGCGGCATTGGTAACAGCTGCAGCAGATAAAGGAAACAAACTCTGAATTCTTAAATGAAAGCAGCCATACAATAACATGGATGCCTAAAATTCCAAGCACCTGGCTCAGCCTTACATAAAGTGCTTAGTCAAAGTAAATATAGAAATTATAACTAATATGGACCACTGATTACAGTGCATAGTCACTTATATGTAAGACAAGAACATGATGCAAAAAGTTAAAGCCTTCAACTGAAGAAGAAGATTTCTCTGAGAGGCAGTAGCTATATTGAAAATCTTAGGGCGGAGAAATATGTCTAGGTCGCTTCTTAACAGATACGATTTCAGTCATGCTGAACAAATGTTCTCATTGGTCACTTCTTATGTCAACAAGCTGCTGTGAGGTGGATGCTGCTGCAGATCATCTCACATCCTCTGATCAACAGACCCTCTATGACTTTTCTAACAGAAGTTCATCTGAGCTAAGCTCTTCTTCTTGTCTTATGCAACTAAAAAATCTTCTCTTTCTAAGGGAACCATATCGAATTAATACGAGCAATGTGGAAGCACAAGAAACAAAAGTGAAATAAGATATTAACCAACCTTCATCAGCAACAACCTCTATGTGGTTTTCATTGTCAACAACCTGAAATGATATATTTCCCAGCCACAATACTGCTGAAATCATCTCAAAGGCATGTTCCTGATCTTCTTTGCTGATTCCAACCATGTTTAAAGCTCCCTGATGAATGAACACTCTATCAAATCAGTGATAAACTAATATCTCCAAAAAACGATGCGAGCAAACAACTCAGTTCGTGAAAATTTATTTTCCATATTAAAGGAATAAAGCAGCACTAAGACCTTTTCCCCTCTCAAAATACAACACTGTTTTACTTCACATGTTAACGTTTGTGAGGGAGATGAAACTACAATGGTAGTCAATCGAAATCATATATAAAGACATTACCATAAGAATCTGAAACTTCAGAGAATCATCAACATCATGAATCTCCACGCAACCACTTTGATTGAGATAGCTGTAGTCACAAGCCCTTTTTAACTTCAACCTACCTGAAAGGTAATCAATTGACACAGATTAAGCTAAAGAACAAAGATGCTTCATCTCAACAGATTGCTATTTTCACATGTGAATATCATGAATACAATATTGTTACAACAGGTTAAGCACCAAAATCTGCATGGTGACCCCATGTGCTTTGCAAGAAAAATGAAGAAAATGCACCCTATCATGAAAAAATGCTGAAAACAAACCTCGGAGGACAGATGGAGCCCCAGCACAAAGCTGGTAGAAGACGTGGTATGATCTCTCTCCCTGAGCCAGCTGAACCACTCTTGACTGCTCCAACGAGATTTTGCTTGAGAAAGTTCATGGAATGGATACACAACTCAAAAAATCAACTTTAATTTTAAAGAGAGACACTGACCTTATCGATCAGGACTACACCATTGGTTCACGAATTGATGTTTTGACATCCACAAGGTATTGAAATCAAGTCAGTGAAGCATAACACAAATAGAAGTCAACAAACAGTATTTCCTAATTTTACGAAGTTCTACTTTACCAATAAATGCGAACTTACATGTCTGCAGCTTAGCACCACAAATTCTCCCAGTAGGACTGAATTGAATTTCAATTAGCTTTCCCTGCATCAGGTGTGAACTATGCCAATAAATATCTAAATTAATTAAAGATGTTTCTCAAACGACAGCAAACTAGATAACTCACAAATCGGCTAGAATTGTCATTCATCGATGTTTTAGCATTACCAAAGGCCTCCAATATGTAGCTTGCCTGCAAGACTTTAGACTCTATTCCACCACAACTTCCATCAAGCGCAGCCAAGTATTTCATGGCAAACTTAGCTGTTTCTGTTTTTCCAGCTCCACTCTCCCCGCTAAAATTTTACAACCATTAACTTTTTTTCTAGGACATAATCAATGAAATGAACATATTGAGGCAGTATACAGTTCAGGCAACAAAATAAATTATCAAAAAGGAAGCTGGTTACAGAAACTAATGAATAGTGACAAAAAAAACAGCAACCAACCTTATGACGATGGATTGGTTTTTTTCATCTGCAATCAAAAAATGAAAAGGAAATTTGAGAAAATAGGAGCCTAATGACATATTAACTCTACGGAGATTTTGAACAAAACACTTTCAGATAATTTATAACACCTGTCATCATTTCATTGTATGCTGTATCAGCTATGGCATAAATATGAGGGCTGTCCAAAAGCTTCTGCTTATATGCCGTGACTAAGTCATTCCCATATAGTTGAACATCTTTGAATGGATTGACAGCAAGTAGGACTGGACCAGCTTTACTCTACATAAGACAGAAAAAGAATTCATTCAAGAGTGATCAGTTTTTACTTTTGTCCTGGTGAAAATGAGTTTGTCATACAGATGCTTACATATATATTGTCTCGACAATATCTGTAATGAAGATTATGAAGAACCGAAGGCTCGTTCAAGTAATGAAGTCGTATAAGCTCATCCACGCCCTCAACAATGACTGGATTAGCAGGTAAAAGCTCTCTGAAGGGAACTGTCACAACCTGTAGTCCATACCGATTGAGTATGTTGATGATGTACAGGAATCCAAAAGATAAAATAAAAAACAATCTCTACTTATCCTCCTTCAACATAGTACTAGATCATGAAATATATAACTAACACTTCTATTGGGTAGCACAACAGAAGCCCTCTCCCCTGAAGTTGAAATTATTTCGCCCAATTCCCAAAGTCCATTATGCAGCAAACACCAAACACGGACCTTCTGTTAAGAAAATGAAAAAGTGATGTTTCAAATACACATTATCCAAGGCTCACATAAACTTAATATCATGTAGATCATAAGAATCGGAACTTAATCATATGTTTCAGTACTGATCTAAATGGTGTGAGTTGTAATAGCCAGATCATGAATTGTATCTTATTTTTCAAGAAAATGTCTAATCTTAGAAAACTGATTATGATCTTAACGGAACTCAAAGATACCCCAAATTTTCACAAAATAGTAACATGAACTGCACGCATATAATAACCCAGAAACAGCAGAACTAATCATCATATTTAAAGTTCATCTGCACATGTTGTGGCTTAAATGTAGAAGCTTGAACATGCAATGAAATGATCTTTGACTGATGCTGTTCTATCCATCCAAAGGCTCGTCACATTAACCATTCACATGTGCACAGAGTACCAAATAAGAAATGTTGGCCCGAGAACCTCATTAAAAAGGAAGTATGACAGCGTGTTTAGAAATTTTAACATAGATATCAATGGATTCAAACATGAAAACAAAAAAGATCAATCAAATTCCTACAAAAACTTGAATACCTTTTTGATGAAATGTTCCAGGCTATCATTCCCCTCAAAGTCCCTGAACCCTGAGAGAGATCCAGGGGACGAATCCGCGAGCTTGGCCGCATCCTTCTCCTCCAGTCGTGACTCATGTTCTTCCTTCTTAGCTGAAATCATGTCAGACAGCGATTCTCCTGCGTCCATTTTTCTGATCTTTTTAACCCCAAAACTAATCGGGCCATTCCCCATCGGCCCTTTGAAATCATCCTTCTTGGCATTGCAATCTGATAGACTCAAACGTGGTTCAGCTTCCCCACCTTCGATGACAGTTGGCAGCAGCCGCTTGGCGGAAGGAAGCCTTGAACGAGAGGTGAGCTTGGGACGGACCGGAAGAGCTGGAGGCAAGTCCTTCGGCTTCTCATTCTCGTCTCTTCTCTGGAGCAAATCCAACATTTGCTCCAAAGAGCTCCGGGACATTGAATTTGGCGATAAAGACAACATATTTCCGAAAGACAAAAAAAAGGCTTCGAATCCAATCACAGATTCTGCAATTACTCTTCTTTTTAAAGCAGGTTCCGAGCAACGTCTAAGGTGACATGGCTCAAAAAAAGAGCATAAAACCCAAACCCATATCAAAATCCCAAATACTTCAAAATTACGGCCACAACCTTCGGAGTTGAAGATTGTAAAACCATGAATCGAAGACAAATTTTCACGCCGAAAAGCGGGAAAAAAACAAATACAGCACAAAAAATCGATCTCTGGAAAAACATACAAGCTGAAAACTACGAGCTTTATCCACACGGAAAAACCTCAAATCACAACATTTCACGAAAACAAAGTATAAAGTTGGCTTAAGAATGTGATTCAAGCAATAATTTTGCTAACTAGTCACAATTGAGTTCTTAAAACCAGCTTTCGGTAAATCTTTTATATAAAATAAATATCTAACAAATTCAAATTAACGTAATGATTTGAAACAGTTTACAGAGACAGACAGAGGAGCGTTGGAGATCTGATAAAAGGGAATTTGAGTTTGAATATGGAAAATATAATTTAACACCTGGGAATCGGGATTAAATTTTTATACCTTTTCAGCTTCCAGTCTCGTTAAAAAAAAAACTTGATTTTTACAAAATTGATAGAAAGTTATCCAAATTATACAAAAAATAAAAATAACAAGCTGAGATTAAACCAATTATTAAACATCGAACTCAAACAATTTTTAAAAATCAAGCCATTTTAGAATGGCAAATTAATTTAGTACTGTGTTTGGGTTTTGATAAATTGGAGTTCTCTATTTAGTTGCCATTAGCTTCTTTGATTTGTTTGTGCAAGTAATATTGGGGTTTTGGTATTTTGCACCCTAAAAGGGGAACATTTCTATATTATACACTGTTCTTTTTTCCCTTATTTCCTTTAATAGTTTTGTTACTCTTAATGATCCGAATTCTAATGGACTTTGTCCAAACACGTGGCCATGCAGCATATGCATGAAATTATAGGATCCTATCCATCAAGCACTAAAATAATTGGAGTTAAATATTATGTTTAACTTGTTTACGTTTATCGATTTTTAAACTTTATAATTTCATCCCACCATTTCTGAGGATAAAAGTTTGTTTAACCTAGTTATGGTTAAAAATATTGAGGTGGATATAGAATATTGTTTGATTAAATTAATATGTTCATTTGATTGATTGCATCTTTGTGAGTTTAATAAAAGAGAAATATTATTATAATTTTATATAATGATTTGATTACCGTAAGATATAGGCCCGATATTATTGACGTCCACAATGGGCGCATGTGTGGGCGCCTGGAGATGCTCAGCCGAACATCTTAGCAATTTCATAAGATGTTCGGTTGAGTATCTCCAACGTCCATTATGGACGTCTATGATATCATCATAATATGATTATTACACATGCCTATAGAAATCTTATATTTACATCCATCAAAAATTATTTGTTTGACCTAATTTCTAATCGTACTTTGAAGGTGGGAAGTTTTGTTTTATTCGCACTAAGATAAGAAGTAGAACATGACGATATGTTTGCATGTCACTTCATTCGACGAATTTTGGAAATGTTTTGTTTTTATGGGAATCTCAATTCCCTATGGTTTCTTTAAGGCTGTTTTGTCGTTTAACTGTCAGCCTATTTTTATTTTTTTAAAGATGGTATTTATTTGTTTTTATTGTTTTATGAAAGTCACTGTTTTGTTATTAGACTATTTATTAATTTGGATACGTTCCGTTTTGATAGAACGGTCAAAATTCACACTCTCGAACTAAACCGAATTGAACTTTGCGTTTGGTCTGTTAATTTTTCGATTTCGGTTTTTAAGGGGCATTTTCTTATTTGTATTCAAGATTTTAAAGGATTGATTAAGTTCAACTTTAATCATGCACAAGATAAATGATTAGATTTCGACTTGATCCACATGCATTAAGTTGTTCTAAAAGTAGTTCATTATGGGCTAACCTTCTGTAGATAGTCAAAAGTCTCTTGACTCGTACTTTAATGGAGAGTAAAGAATCTCACGTCACCTTAAATCTTATCAACTTGTCTATATCCATTGAGGTTCTTATTCTGGTTTTTTTAATTTGCAGCAAAATGACAAATTGAAAGGCCATAAAAAATTGGAATTCTCGATGAAGATTCACACAAAAATTAGTACGCTACAAGCAAAGTATATCTTTTGTTAAAAATTTGGATGAGGAATTTGGAAATGTTTATTAGAAATTAAAATACTCTGTTTTCTCGGTAAGCAAAGATTTAAAAATTTTCAAATGATAAAACCTCAACCAAATCTTGAAAAATCAACAGGACTTCCTCAAATTTGAAGCAACGAACTAAACCCTGCTGCCTCAGGGTCTGTTAATTTTTCGATTTCGGTTTTTAAGGGGCATTTTCTTATTTGTATTCAAGATTTTAAAGGATTGATTAAGTTCAACTTTAATCATGCACAAGATAAATGATTAGATTTCGACTTGATCCACATGCATTAAGTTGTTCTAAAAGTAGTTCATTATGGGCTAACCTTCTGTAGATAGTCAAAAGTCTCTTGACTCGTACTTTGATGGAGAGCAAAGAATCTCACATCACCTTAAATCTTATCAATTTGTCTATGTCCATTGAGGTTCTTATTCTGAATTTATTAATTTGTAGCGAAATGACAAATTGACCTTTTGAAAGGCCATAAAAAATTGGAATTCTCGATGAAGATTCACACAAAAATTAGTACGCTACAAGCAAAGTATATCTTTTGTTAAAAATTTGGATGAGGAATTTGGAAATGTTTATTAGAAATTAAAATACTCTGTTTTCTCGGTAAGCAAAGATTTAAAAATTCACAAATGATAAAACTTCAATCAAATCTTGAAAAATTCACAAATGAGAATGCTGATATCTTCTCAAATACGATCGACCGACTCTTCGAGATTTATTCAAGAAACGTTGTTTGATCTCGTTAACAAAGCTTGTTAAGATGAACGAATAACTCAAATTTTACTCTATTCGGCTCGTTAGCTCGTGAACAAGCTCGGTGGTAGATTTCTTAGAAAAGGTTTAGATAACAATTAATATTTCAATATTTGCTTTATAAATTTACATTTTTTTACTTCTAACAGCTACAAAAAATATGTGAAATTTACTTATGAGAATGAAATTATAAACTCAACTAAGAAAAAAAAAATTCACTACATATATAATCTAGTTTTTAATAATCTGATGCCCCCCATAAATCACCTCGGGACCCGAGGACCGAGTAGCTCACCTGCGACCTCGGCACACACCAGCTCGGGAGACGCCCGAGGACCATGTCCCTACGACCGAGGAAGAATCCACATTGGACACGCCTTTCCATGTGCAAACGAATCCCGGTTGGATACGTCTTTCCTTATTTGAAGGATCCATGGACGATACGACTTTCCAAATATGGCCGACGAGATCCCCGAAGATAAGGGAGAATATCTCGCCGAAGATCACGCCGAGATATCCGTCGAGATTCGCTCATCTCAACCGCCTAGCCCCTCTATAAAAATACCAGGTTTGCTCTCTCATTCTGGGACTCTCATTCTCATACTCACTTGCTCTCACAGCATATACTTTTCCCCCTTTTGCTCTCGCACATTACTTACTTAGGCATCGGAGGGGCTTCACCGGACACAATTCCGACGTCCTCTGACCTGTGATTTGTGGCTGCAGGCACCCAGGAGAAGCACTTTCCACCTTCCAGTGTCCGACGACCTACGTGGTATCCGACGCCCGAGCTCCTTCTCCCATCGAGGTGGCGTTGGCTCTTCGGCTGACAAAATTTGGCTACATCAAAATCTAATTAATATTTAAATTTATTCTTATTAAGTTCTAAGTTCGAATAATATCGTAAACTTGACTAATATACTCGTTAAATAAAGCTTAAACTCAACACAATTCTAAATAAATCAAACACTAAGGCTCCGCTTGGGCACGTTTTATAAAAATATTTTTATAAAGTGTTTTTAAAAAAATTTTGCAAAATGTTTTGAAAGTTTTTTTAAAAGTAAGTATGTGTTTGGTCAATTATTTTATAAAAATATTTTTAAATTAAAAAATATTTGACTGATTAATCTAACAAAAAAATTTAGTTGTCCATTCGCATAAAATTTATCTATATTTTGTATTCTAAAAACATTATAAAACATCTTTCACTTGTTCTTCAAAATGTGTACTTTAAAATTAGTTTTTTAAAAATATTTTTCAAAAACATTTGATAAAATCTTTTTCAAACACATATTTTAAATTTTTTAACTTTAAAAACACTAAAAACGTTTTTATAAAACTTGTCCAAATGGAGCCTAAAAGTCATACCGGTCTCGACCCTATTAAATCATTAACCTAACTAGTAAATTTTCATTAATCAATATTTATCATTATTGAAATGGAACCATGATTGCCCATAATTAAATGGCCACCTCCAACTGAGATTCCATTCACCAACACATGTTTTAATGAGTTATTTTAATGTAGCAACTGAGATTTATTTCACCGATATACCGCCATAATCACCTACCTTTAATGGTTCCAGCCACATCAATCGGCGATGACACGAATCCATTTTTAACTATATATCTTTTCAATGGAAGGGTATAAAATAAATAGCTTATAATCACGAAATACACTTTAATAGATAAATTTACTTTAAATCCCTAAATTAAAATATAAATTTGTTTCAATCCCTGTCAAATTTTTTTTTTCAGTCCCTGATTTTATAAAACAATTGTTTAAACTCCCTAATACCACATGTTTGTATCCGATAGAAATATGGTACAAATGATTGAAAATAGAGTATATTTATATATATATATATATAAAAGCATCGTTTTTGTCAAAAATGAAAAGTTTCCGCCAAAACTTTTATAGAAAGCATTAAAATATTAATCATCATATTTACAAGACAAATTAATTAACTTTGTTCTTTTAGAATTTCGAGACGATAAATTATCTTTAGTCTTTTAAATCTTAGATATAAATTCAAAATTTAAAGATCAAATAGCAATAATCAAATTTATATAAAAATAAATCTCACGAGACGAAGATGACAATTTTAAAAAAATAATAAATATTGAATTGGTTTCTCATTGTGTTTAAAATAAAATAATTAATTTCAATTTAAAATTTTGAAGTATAGCATTTATATTTCCAAAATATAGTAAAAACAAAATTTTGTAAAACTCAAATCACATTAATTTGATGTTTCTTTTCCATTATTTTATTAAGATACCAACAAACTACACAAATTCCAAAATCTAAAAAATAATTTTTTTGTAAATCTAAAAATCAACTAACAATAATCAAAATTACATATAAAAATAAATATCAAGAGAAAAAGATGACAATTTTAAAAAAATAAATAAATATTGAATTGATTTCTGATAAGTTTAAATTAAAATAACTAATTTCAATTTAAAATTTTGAAGTATAGTATTTACATCTCCAAAATATGCTACCTTTCAAAATATAATTTTTATTTTCCAGCGGAAACTTTATTTCTAAAAATAGTTATGTGAATATAACCAATCTATTTATGAAAAAACAATATATTAAAAAATTATAAATATAAATAATAAATATTGAATTGATTTTCACCGTCTTTAAACTAAAATAACTATTTTCAATTTAAAATTTTGAAGTATAACACTTATGTGAATAAAAGTTTTTGTAAAACTCAAAATCACATTGATTTGATGTTTCATTCTATGATTTTATTAAAATACCAACAACTACAAGTTTCAAAATCAATAAAATCCTTTTTTGTAAATCCAAAAATAAACTAACAATAATCAAAATTACATATAAAAATAAATATCAAGAGAAGAAGATGACAATTTAAAAAAATAAATTAATATTGAGTTGATTTCTCACCGTCTTTAAAATAAATTAACTAATTTTGATTTAAATTTTGTAGTATAACATTTATATCTCCAAAATATAGTAAATAAATTTTTTGTAAAACTCAAATACGTTAATTTGATTTTCATTTCCATAATTTCATTAAGATACCAACAAACTACATAAGTTCCAAAATCTAAAAATCATTTGTTGTAAATCTAAAAAATCAACTAACAATAATCAAAATTACATATAAAAATAAATATCAAGAGAAAAAGATGACAATTTTAAAAAAATAAATAAATATTGAATTGATTTCTGATAAGTTTAAATTAAAATAACTAATTTCAATTTAAAATTTTGAAGTATAGTATTTACATCTCCAAAATATGCTACCTTTCAAAATATAATTTTTATTTTCCAGCGGAAACTTTATTTCTAAAAATAGTTATGTGAATATAACCAATCTATTTATGAAAAAACAATATATTAAAAAATTATAAATATAAATAATAAATATTGAATTGATTTTCACCGTCTTTAAACTAAAATAACTATTTTCAATTTAAAATTTTGAAGTATAACACTTATGTGAATAAAAGTTTTTGTAAAACTCAAAATCACATTGATTTGATGTTTCATTCTATGATTTTATTAAAATACCAACAACTACAAGTTTCAAAATCAATAAAATCCTTTTTTGTAAATCCAAAAATAAACTAACAATAATCAAAATTACATATAAAAATAAATATCAAGAGAAGAAGATGACAATTTAAAAAAATAAATTAATATTGAGTTGATTTCTCACCGTCTTTAAAATAAATTAACTAATTTTGATTTAAATTTTGTAGTATAACATTTATATCTCCAAAATATAGTAAATAAATTTTTTGTAAAACTCAAATACGTTAATTTGATTTTCATTTCCATAATTTCATTAAGATACCAACAAACTACATAAGTTCCAAAATCTAAAAATCATTTGTTGTAAATCTAAAAAATCAACTAACAATAATCAAAATTACATATAAAAATAAATATCAAGAGAAGAAGATGACAATTTAAAAAAATAAATTAATATTGAGTTGATTTCTCACCGTCTTTAAAATAAATTAACTAATTTTGATTTAAATTTTGTAGTATAACATTTATATCTCCAAAATATAGTAAATAAATTTTTTGTAAAACTCAAATACGTTAATTTGATTTTCATTTCCATAATTTCATTAAGATACCAACAAACTACATAAGTTCCAAAATCTAAAAATCATTTGTTGTAAATCTAAAAAATCAACTAACAATAATCAAAATTACATATAAAAATAAATATCAAGAGAAAAAGATGACAATTTTAAAAAAACTAAATAAATATTGAATTGATTTCTCACCGTCTTTAAATTAACATATTTCTTTAAAAAATTTGAAGTATACATTTATATCTCTAAAATATAGTAAATACAAGTTTTTGTAAAACTCAAATTATATTAATTTGATGTTTTATTTTCATGATTTTATTAAGATACCAACAAACTACACAAGTTTCAAACTCTAAAAAATAATTTTTTGTAAAAAACAAATTACAGAATCATTTCAAAATAATTTTTGAACTATAAATAAAGTTTTATGACAAAACCATTGTGAGACCCGAAATTTATCAGATTAATTAAGTTAATTGATCGGGTTTAATATAGACCATATTTGGTTTTAACAGATCTGGGATGAACCAGCTTTGAGTTGGTATATTTGGTGAAGTAATCGGGTCAGTTTATCGGAAACAACTCTGGAAAGGTTTGGAATGTTGCGGCGTAACAATCAGATTTGAGGGCCGATCAGATCTAGAGATCAAATCTGGGGTGTCGTAGGCCATCCCCTGAACGCGCTAGTGAGTTTTTTTAGCAGGTAGTGAAACTATGTCGTTTGGTTTAGTGGAACGACGGCATTTGGGTGTAACGAGATGGAAAAAAGATTTGACGGTTATGCGAGTGTCAGATCTGTGTGTTCAGATGTGAGTTGAGCGCGTTGCTAGTAAGACGTGGACAGGTCCGGTTCGTAGTCTCGGTTTGTGTTGTTGAGGTAGACCGGTGCGGTCCAGTAGCTTTCAGATTTGATCGAGTTTTGTGAGTCATATTTGAGTGTTCTGACGTGGAGCGATGCGACGCCGTTTAGCGATTCAGATGTCAGATTCCAGATTTCAGATTTGGTTGCGTGTTGACCGATTGGTTTAGTGAGATCTGTTTGATGTCTGTGCGACGTCGTTTTGGGGGAAATTCGCATCTATTGTGGTAGCATTAACGTCTGGAGGAGTACTCGAATCTGAGAGGGAACCAGCTTTGATCAGTAAGTTGTCGGTGGGAACTGTTCATCGGATTTGAACAGATTTGAGTTATTTGTTAGAGGACTTGATCTTCGTTCTCCATTATTATTTTTGACATTTAATAATATTTCCCGTGAGCCAATTCTGTCGCGATACCCTAGCTACTGTTCACCGAACCTTATCATCTCCGATTTTCGACGATAGACGGTGTAACTTGGAACGAGAGTGGTAGCGTTGGACTCCTCTTGTCTAGACCGCCATTTCTATACCTCTTTCGAAGACTTTGGAGAGATGGAAGAGGATCATATGAGAAGCAGATTTGTGTAGTCTGTTAGCATTTGGTGTTGCCGTTCTGGTGACACTTTGGGGTAAGTGTTAGATCCTACCTTGCGCTTTGTTTAGAGCGGTGTGTTAGAACTAAATTGGAGGATGGAGCTGATGGATCATAATAGGGGCCCGAACCCGAATCAACCTGAAATGCCTCAACCCAAACTCGAACCTGTACAACCTGTTTAACCCGATAACCCGAAAACATTTAAATAAATAATATATTTTTATACAAATATGAACAAGAAAATAAGGTCAACCCGATAACCCGAACCCGTACAACCCGATATAACCCGATAACCCGAAAACTTATTATTGGGGCCCACTTAATCAGGTCAACCCGGACCCAAAAAAATTTCGGGTCCGATTTGGGTTCAACCCCAATGACCCGAACTCGAAAAGTCCCAACCCTAACCCGGTTTTTCCGGGTCGACTCGGGTCGGGTTATCGGGTCGGGCCGGGTCAGAATCTGACACCCCTAAGCCATAACTCCCAGTTTGTAGTTTCTGTGCTTCGTGTCCCTGAGCCAATTGTTGTGTTTGACTTAGCAGTGCTAGATCTGAGTTGCTCGGGACATTGTTGTGGTAATTATAGCTCTGAAGTTGAGGTACGCATGTGAGCTTGTTTTACAACTTTGAGATTGGCATGGATTTATGTGCTGTTGTGCCGTGTATGATATATGTTTTGTCTTGCTAGTTGTTGCATTTCATACACGCATTTCTCCATCTTCATCCAGATCTTGTTGGCTTTCCTCGTTGTATTGATCTGTGCGTACCAGGGTGCTTGTTGTGGAGGCCGAACGGGTAACTCCCATGTCTCTCATCTCCCTGCTGGGATCTGTTAGCCGCTATGAGCGGAGTGGGTAGCTCCCACATCTCATGAGCTGGACAACAACAGGTTGAGTGTTGTGTTTCTGCACCTGGTGCTGTGTGATGAGACGAGTGGATAGCTCCCATGTACTCACGCACGTTGTGGCCACCACTTTTTGTTGAGCAAATTTCCAGCTGCCGAGTGTTCCTTGAGATCCTTTGGCTCCCTGCCTTCGGTTGTAGCCTTGTTCTTATTGCATAACATCTGCATATTATATGTTGCTTTCTATTGTTGTTTTTCAGTTGCTCTCCGTACTGGGGTTTGACCCTATCCCTCTGGGGCTTGTTGTCTTGTTTGCCTATGTGTTGCTCAGGTTTCCATGGTTTCTCCGTTGGTCGTGGAGCGGATCCAGCGGGTGGCGCCCCGGAAGGTGGATAAAGTGTCCCAGTTAGATATATTATATATTTATGTATTAGGCATTAGGTCCATTGCCGGGGTATGTCCTGAGAATGTATTGTCCATTTGTTAGTTTGTATCTATGTTGATCGAGAGACCTATCTCGTTGTTTGTTGTTTTAGGGTCTCTCTATGTTTACATGCTGTAGTTGTTGTATTTGCTGGTTGAGTTTTTCTGCAGTTGTAAAACCAGTAATTTGGATATTAATGTATTTTAAAATTATGTTTTCTAAGTCAGGCCAAAGCGAAAATTTTTTCCACTTTTGTATGTTTCCGCTTTTTGTTTTGAGTGATTTTTCTCTGTGTTATGCACGAGGCCTGACAACCATCAACTTAAACTGACATCATTCATTATTTTTGTAAATAAATATTTTTTAAAATTGCTAATACTCAATTTGTAAATTTAAAGTTAATTAAATCATCATATTCTAATTTACAATCTTACTCATCAAGTATATATATGTATTACTCAATTCATTAATTAGAGGAAAAATCATATTAAATATTGAATAGTAAAAGAATAAATTAAACTTAATATCTTTAAATCTTAAATATAATTCAAATTTTAAAAAATCATATAACAATAATTGAAAGTACATATAAAATAAATATTAAAGGAAGAAGATGACAATTTAAAAGATAAATAAATATTGAATTGATTTCCATTACTTTTAAATTAACATATCTAATTTCAATTTAAATTTTTGAAGTATAAAATTTATATCTCCAAAATATAGTAAATGTAAGTTTTTGTAAAACCCAAATCATATTAATTTGATATTTCATTTCCATGATTTTGTTAAGATACCAACAAACAACAAAAGTTCCAAAACCTATATGAAACACAATTTTTTGAAAAACCAGATCACATTAATTTGGCGTTTCATTCCATGATTTTATTTATATATCAACAAACAACGCAATTTCAAAATCTATAAAATCACTTTGTTGTAAAACTCAAATTACATCAATTTGTTGTATTTCATTTCAAAATAATTTCAAACTACTGAATAAGTTTTATGCTAAAACCATCAACTTAAAAAAAGACATCATTCAGTTTTTTGGTAACTACACCAAATAAGGTGTGCCTATATACTATGAAGCATTGAAATTGAATTTTGCAAAAATTTCTATTCAAAATTATATTATAAAAATTTAATAATTTACTTAACTATGTATTTTGAGTGTTGATATTAAAAGAAAGTTTTAAGATTTGTAATTAATCTTTTTGTTTATTTATTATAGTGTCAACAAATAATTTAGTTTATTTGTATTTATATTATTATTTAAATGCTCATGTTTTCTTTTTAAATTATTAATTAAAATAGAAAATATCCCCGTGCATCGCACGGGTGGAATACTAGTAATATATGATATTTGAGTACAAATAGTTTTAGATTCAGTACGAAATTAAGATTTTGAGTATAAATTATTACAATAATCATTCGTTAAATATAATTTTGTACTCAAATATCATATTTCAGTACCGAATTTGAAATACTTTGTACTCAGTTATCATATTAATACATATTTGAAGTATTATATAACAATTATTACTACATAAAAAATAATTTTATCATTAATATCAAAATAAAGTATCCATGTTGTATACTCAAATTCATATATTAGTATCGAATTTGAAGCAATTGATATTCAAATATCATATATGATGTATTCGATTTTCAATATTTTATACCCAATTTCTATAGATTATAAACATGTGATTCTAAGGAGTTTAAACAAAATTTTTTTAGAATTAGAGAATTTAAATTTTCTTTATCTAATTGGAATTGGAAGTAAATTTTTGTCTTGGTCGAGGAAGTAATTTGAAATTTATCTATTTTAAACAGTGGGAGACAACAATATCCCGACAATATCCTTTTCTTGGTATACAGACAATGCCTCGAATCTGGTCATAACGTAAACTGAAATACCAATGGGGGGTCGAATATCTATTGCATGCTCTGCAGGCTCTCCTCCTGTTTGCTGACATGCACGTCCTTGAGTACCATCAATATTCAAATAATATTGTTCAAAAAAATTATTAAATATTAAATGTGACATAAATGGGGCCGTGTATATAATTTCTTTTATTTTGTCATTGGGGCCTCATGATAACGGTTAATAAATAGGTGAATAAAATAACTAAAGATTTCCAATCAAGAAAAACGATAATAGAAATTGAAAGTGGGCCGTGTATATAATTCTTTTATTTTGTCATTGGGGCCTCATGATAACGGTTAATAAATAGGTGAATAAAATAACTAAAGATTTCCAATCAAGAAAAAGATAATAGAAATTGAAAGTGGGCCGTGTATATAATTTCTTTTATTTTGTCATTGGGGCCTCATGATAACGGTTAATAAATAGGTGAATAAAATAACTAAAGATTTCCAATCAAGAAAAATAATAGAAATTGAAAGTGGGGCCTGTATATAATTTCTTTATTTTGTCATTGGGGCCTCATGACAACGGTTAATAAATAGGTGAATAAAATAACAAAAATTTCCTATCAAGAAAAAATAATAGAAACTGAAAGTTGGGGCATGGGTTGCGCGATTCTTGTCTGTGTTCGTATTGCGTTTGGCTTTTCACATTGATTTCCAACATGGAGGCTGGAGGACTATTAATCAATTACCAATTTTGTAGTTATTGCCAACAAAATCTGACTATTTCATTGATTTGTTGAGATTAAAATTAACTACTCTGAGGAGAAGGGGAGTCCTATATATGCATCATCATGCAATTCACTGGGCATGGGAATTCAAAATGGAAACATGGACTGTGCTTGATCTTGATTTGCTGCCAACGCAGACCCACCAAAATATACATATATGTATATATATACCTAATCATACATATGAGAAAAAAAAAATAATGTGAACAAAAGAAGTTTGAGGGTAGCTATAGAACAAACATTTAAAAATATAAAGAGAGATTATCATCTACCCAACAACGTTGACGAAATTTATGCCTTCGTAGGCTGCTCAAAATCTTGCTAGTTGCAGAAGAAAGGACACCAAGCCGTGCTAACTATATTCTTAGGAATCCTTCTTCTATACTTCAAAAATAGAAGTTCTTTTTTCCATCCAACATATGTCTCTCATTTATCTATCTTTTAAAAAGATGTATTTAGGGAAAAACGATGACGATACAATTTGGGTCCTAACCACACTTAGGTGCGCAAGAGAAATTAAAAATGTAAAATTATTTTTAATAGTATGATCAAGATTTAGAAAAGAAATGGAAATCAAGCAAACCAGAAAAGATGCTCCCATTTTATGTAGCTCTTACCATTTAGCATAGTACAACACTGACTACTGTGAAGCTGATTATACAACAGGAAACACTCGGACTCTACACTGATACAAAGAGCAATATTCGGAGAAGATGGGATATGACTTTGTTCAATATGAATACAAATAAATAGTGTATTTCCCTTCTGGATCTAAATGAATACAAACAAACAGATCGTGAGAGATGCCAAGAAAGAATGTTTCAACCTACGCATAATTATTAGCATACACCTACAAATGAAATGCTCAAACTCTTGCCTACAAATATTGTACAATAACAGATGAGAATTAATTCTCAGCTCCTCCTAGTTTGCCTGTGTAGTATGTTATGACGGAATCAAATTAACGAGGTGTCGTTCAAGGTTTTGAGAAGTACCCTTTTGTCAAAGAAGAAAAATCATAATCTATTCCCAATTGTGGAGAAGAGGAGGGAAGAGATGATGCCGTCTGTCTGCCAGCTCCGGATGGTATGTTGCCCTCGTTCGAAACATTAGGTCGGGTGGCATATGGGCTGTGATGATAAAAAAAAATTAGGAGTCTTGGTAGCATTGCCAAGAATAACACCTGCTATGAGGTCTACCATCAACAAATTGGTAAAATCTTAGCAAATTGCAAACCATTATATTTCCATTGTGCAGCACCTCAGGAAGCTGAGGTGCTTACGAGTCTTACGAGTAAGACTCGTAAATTGCAGTCATATGAGTCTAATGACCGCAGTCGAATACTTTTTATTTACATTTATCAAATTGCTAATAACACAAGTATGTTGTTTTATTTAAGTTACAAGTCTGCATGTGAAAATGTCAAGTGTTAAAAGTACAGTTGTCAGGATGTTGTTTCTTGATTAAAGATTCGATGAGATGACAAAGCATATCTAATGTCGATCACAATAATGAGGAGATTTCATCGCAGAATTGTGTTTTTCCTAAACGAGATGAAAAAAGTGTCTTGAGAGTTTCTGCATTAGCAAATAGATACACATCCCATCCCAAGAAGTTCGAGATAACTACATCAAGCACACATGTACCTAGACGTTGACAGAGCAAAAGAGTTCCCAACTTGATGAGTTGCTCCCAAATTTCCAATCTGTCCAACAATCAAAATACTAAAAAATAAGAAATAATATTTTTTAGATTTCAATGGACAAAAATAGCTAAACCATTGTTTCACCTGCATGTATCTAGCCAAATCAACATTCCCAGTCGCCGGCATCACCATTCCAGGGAACTGGTAGCCAACGTTTGACCAACTTTGATTAGCCAAGGGGCCATTTGGCCTTTGTAGTGCATTGGCAGGAACTTTTGGCATTCCACCTGAACCATTAGCTTCGGCAGCCATTAGAAGGGACTGATGTTGAGCAAGGAGAGAGAGTTGTTGGTGAACAGGAAACGGTGAAATCATATTAGACTGCATATGAGAAAACAGTATTGATTTGGATTCTGAACCATGGCCAAGCAGAAACTGAAGTACAGTCACTATGAAAACCTAAAAATTCTGGAACCTGAGGGACTTGTAAAACATTTCGTCTATTTACTCCAGTTATAGAAAAATAGAAACCTTTTTTTGAGTGGTGGTTAGGGTGAGAGGGTGATGGGATTATAATCTGGAGGCACTTCATTAACTCAAAACACACCTTTTCAAAAAGAGACATAACATCAGATTTGGCATCTTTTCCAGGCGGTACTGGCACAGAAGTGGATGTGATAGAAGGCGAATCTTTAAAAAGATCTACAATGTCAGAAGTGGATTGGATCTTAGTATCAACGAGTTTTGCTGGGCCAATATTCTCTTTCAATGATGACGCATCAGCAGCTGCAATTTCCAGAAGTGACTTTGAGTCTCCAGAACACATGATATATACATCAAATTAACAACCGAAAATAATTCTCATATTTAAAAAAAAATTATCTCAAAAACAAATATCTCAACCATGGGAAAGAATGAAAATGAGACTCATTTAGAGATATACATTGAAACCCTGCCCAAGCATCATCATCACCAGAAGCTCCAGCAGCATTTTCACTAGAGCCGTCCACTGAAAGCAAATTGAAAAGATCAGTAGCATAATCAACTTTAGAAGGAGCGGCTGCCTCAGCCAACTGCTTTGAAGTTTCAGCAGGCTCTGTTCGATTAATAGCTTGTTCAGTCACTGGAACTGGAGCCACCTATATGCCAACGGAAACATCCCATGGTCAAACTTTTAATCCATCCAAGAGTATACAATGTAAGATAAACTAGATTTTTATTTTGAGAAATGTAGTCTGTAGTTCCCTTCTTACTGAAACCAACATGGACCAGCACAATGCAGCAATAATACATTGACGTCAAATATATCAACACCTAAACATGGCACAATTGTATCTAGAGTGTCATTGTTCATTTTATGTAAAACCATGGCAAAACAACACGAAGAGATGAGAATCAAGCACAATTCATAAGCAACTGAACATACTTGTTCTAGCCCTTCAGGAGGCACAGGGGCATTGATACCAGTGGCAGAAATATTTCCCTTTGCAGTTGTTGCTGGAACATTTTTCCTGCCATCAAATGAGTTTCCAAAGTTGCTGGCATGTCCATGACTACTTCGATCACCAGGTTTTTGCAACTGAACAGATGATTTTTCTTCTATTCTTCTAGAAGGTGACTTTGGCTTTTCATCCTTTTGCACCCATCTCTTTTCTTCATACCTTCGTGCGAGCATATAAAAATTTAAGTTTTACACAGGCGTATCACAGTAAGTTGAAGTGCTTGAATATAAAGCAACATACTTAGCACGAATGAAATTCTCAATCCCAACTCTATCATAATTTGGGGGTAGCTCCGCCTCCCAGTAGCTGTTAGCCTTCTTGTTTCCCATTGCTATATTTATAGAAAGAAATACTAGTTAGTAAAAGGAATTATCAGATTAAAATTAACCAAGCGTGTCAAAACTCTGGAAACTCTTACATTGAATAAATTGAACCTGTTCAGGAAGCCATGTGTCAAGTGTAGCAGATCTGACCTACACAGATATTTGATATCAAACCATAAATTCACAATTAACAACAAAAATCCACCATCTATTTCAAAAGCAGATACTCTATATAAAAAGATAATCCTGCGAAGAAGGTATAACACAATGGGATTACCATTCATAACTAATTCTGCGAAGAAGGTATTACTAATTTCGTGACATCAGAAGCTTAAATAATAGTTCTTTTATTTTCATTATCATTCATAAATAAATTAAGTTCTTCAACATTACTATTATTGTTACTTTTTTGTTCCATATCCATCAAATTCCTAATTGTTTCTTCCTAATTATTATATTTCCATTACGTATTTATCAATATCTCAATTCTAACTCTGGGTTAGTGATTTTCTCTTTGTTTCTTTTCCCTTTTTTGATATCGAGACAAATTCTTTGAAGTCAACGGATTATACCTTGGACACGCAAAAAATTCTATCTATTATAAGTATAATTATGTAACTTGGAAATATTGTGTCGTCGTAAGATTTTAACATTCTTTTCGTTAAAAGATCAAACCTTCATTTTCATATTAACGTGTAACAACTGTTGCTTTGTAAGATTTTAACATTTGTTAAAAAACCAAAAATATTGATAGTAAAATATAATTCATAAATTGTTCCTCGAAAAATACATTAAGCTTTTTATTTTTAAAAACAACTATTAATTGTCTTACCAAAGAATAAAAACAGAAGGTGAGAAAAATGAAAAATATGGTCGTTTATTGGGGTAAAACCCAGAATACAACATAAAAATATACCTGTTTATAAACATAAAATTCATTTAAAATTCTCAATTTTAGTTTATTGAGGCATAAACCAGAAAACAACATAAAAATATTGCTGTTTGTAGACAAAAAATTCATTTAAAATTCTCAATTTTAGTAGTGAAAGTAAAATTAATGTTTAAAATTCTCTTATAAGTATGAGCCCTAAAGGCGGCCGCTTCACATGCCTCACATCAGGTAAGGGCCAAAGGATGCACAGTACAAGCATATGACTGTAAATACCTCATATCTCGGAAAATATATATACTTACCTTCCCTTATTTATGCAGAAGTCAGATTAAGGGAAAACTAAAACTATGAATCAAGATGTCACCTTTGAGATGTGAACTCCCATGCTTCTGTGGATCCCAGAGCATTGCATGCATATAAAAATGCCCAAGTTCACACTAGCCCATCGAGGACCTCTACATGTGAAGAGAGAAGTAAACTAAGATAACATTCTTCTAATCCAGCACCATAAAATCAATGAAATGATCAGAAATACTTACTTGCTTTTGCAATCCGCACACTCCCTGTTCTCTGGCAACTTCAGAAGTCCTTCCAAAACCTGTAAGAATATAAAACATTGTTATAAATCAAATTAGGTAACATATAGCAGAGCAACCAGGCAAAGTATTGAATGGCTTAATAAGGAGCCATAAGAGGCTACTTAAGGGTTGCTTAATGAAAAGAACACATGATCGGAACTCAATCTGTTATGGATCAAACAACGGTGGACCCAAACAAAAGGGCTAGGCCCATTATTACTCAAGTCTATTCCAGGAGAAAGAAAGCGGGAACTCACACGTGAGAATTAGGAGGCAGTTAGCATAAGTAGTGGAGATTTAGTATAGCAGACATTCATTCAGTTAATACATCACACACTACACACTAGCATAGCTAGGAGGTTAGGTAACGGAGACTGAGATTCTCCGGGAAAGTTGTATCACGTTTCTTTTGTCAATACAATTTAACAGTTCTGCGTACCTTATTTTCTGGAGCATAACATCTGGTCCGACCTGCCGGATCGAAAGGGGAGGATTGATAAATGGCGACCACGCGATCGGAAGCTAAAGTGGATGCTCTGGAGCGACTGGTGCTTTCCTCACAGGAGAATATCAGTAAAATGCAGGAAGACATGAATGGAATGAGGAAGAGCATCGGTGATCTGTCGGAATTGAAAACACTGGTGGAACGAGTATTACGCGGTAAGGAGAAAGAATCGTCGGAACGAGAGGGAAATCACTCACCTGAGGAATGGGAGGAAACTAACAGATTGCACAGGGGAGACGGCGTGGAGGATTTACGCTGGGCAATGCGGAAATTCGAAATTCCGTCGTTCAACGGGGCAGATCCTATAGCATGGCTGGGCAAAGCGGAGCAGTATTTCGAGATTCACGGTACGCCTACTTACCACCGATTAAAAATCGCTCATATATGTATGGAAGGCCCTGCAGTGCATTGGTTTCAATGGGCCCGTACCAGGAATCCGAACTGGAATTGGGAGCGCTTCGCTGAAGAATTGATAAACCGATACAGCGGCAGGAAGGCTGCTAATCCATTCGAAACACTGGCTTCACTCAAGCAAGAAGATAAATCGGTAGATGAATATATTGAAGCCTTCGAGATGATGTTAGCGCAGGTGGGGGACTTGCCAGAGTTGCAGTGTTTGGGTTATTTTCTCAGTGGTTTGAGGGATGATCTGCGTTTGCGGCTGAGGACACATTGTCCTCGGACTATCACGCGTGCCATGGATTTAGCACGTAGTGTGGAGGAGGAGCTATCTGGGTTACCGGCGAGACACGCATACACGACCAGTCGGTGGGATGGAAGACATCGTTTAGCAGATTCGTCAGTGGGCCGGGGGCCCATGGGAGATAGATACAGGCTGGGCCGGAATTTTTTAAACGAGAAACTGGGCTTCAAGCTTGACCCAATCCAGTCGTCGATAAATCGTCAAGAGGAGAGCAACCATACTGGACCCAGACCAGTTCCACGACCGCCTGCGTCCAACGCTACCACAGGTAATAACAGGACAGGGAATGGTCGTTTTCGCGAAGGGAAGATATACTCGCACCAAGAATATCTGAACAGAAAGGAAAAAGGGCTATGTTATAGATGCGGGGAGCCTTACAGTCCCCTGCATCGATGCGCAAACAAGGCTCTAAGGGTGGCGTTCCTGATTGAGGATGGCGACGAAGGAGAAACTGAGGAATTACACACTGGAGAGGTTGGAGAAGACAATGGGATCGCACAGGCGGAGGAGACTTATGAATATAATACGCTGGAGCTCCCACTATTTTCAGTCGGGGGTATTTCTCGTCCGCAAACCATGAAATTTCTGGGGAGCATCGAAGGGCGAGAAGTGGTAGTTATGGTCGACAGTGGCGCGAGTCACAACTTTGTGTCACGAAAGCTGGTCACGGAGCTGGGCTTACCAGTAGATGGATCAGTGAAGTTCGGGGTGTGCCTAGGAGATGGGGGACGGGTACCGTGCCACGGCCTGTGCAAGGGGCTGAAGAACGACAAGAGGGGACAACACCACCTACAACAGAACTGGAGGAACTACTGAAACAATACGAAAGGCTATTCGATTTACCACGAACACTGCCTCCTACTAGAACACAGGATCATGCCATTAGACTTAAGGAAGGTCAAGGGCCAGTGCAGGTTCGACCTTACCGTTATGCACACCACCAGAAGGATGAAATCGAGAAAATGGTGTCTGAAATGATGCAGTCGGGAATAATCCAGCCCAGTTGTAGTCCATTTTCCAGCCCGGTAATCCTCGTTAAAAAGAAGGATGGTAGTTGGCGTTTTTGTGTGGACTACCGGGCTCTCAACGAGGCTACAATCACAGACAAGTTTCCAATGCCAATTATTGATGAATTATTGGACGAACTCCATGGAGCGGTTTGGTTTTCAAAGCTGGATATGAGGTCCGGGTACCACCAGATCCGGGTCCGGCCGGAGGATGTGTGTAAGACAGCCTTTCGTACTTACGAAGGCCATTATGAGTTCCTCGTAATGCCGTTCGGGTTAAAGAATGCCCCGGCGACATTTCAGGCGACGATGAACGAGATTTTGAAACCGTTTTTGAGGAAATGTGTTCTGGTGTTCCTCGACGACATACTGATTTTCAGTACCGACTGGGAGACGCATTTGAAACATCTACGTGAGGTTTTGGACATCCTGGAGCAACACCAGTTGCTGCTACATAAAAAAAAAATGCGTGTTTGGACTGCGACAGGTGGAGTATCTGGGTCATATAATATCCGGGGAGGGCGTAGCCATGGATCCAGGAAAAGTAGCGGCAGTGGAACAATGGCCGAAGCCGACTTCGACAAAAGAGGTACGGGGTTTCTTAGGATTGACAGGATATTACCGAAAATTTATCCGGGATTATGGGAAGATTGCGAAGCCATTGACGGATCTGTTAAAAAAGGACAGCTTGGGTTGGAACGATGATGCTCAGGGGGCTTTTGAATTGTTGAAGAAGGCGATCAGCACTGCTCCAGTGCTACGCATGCCAGACTTCAAGCAACAATTTGTGATAGAATGTGATGCTTCGGGCAGAGGAGTAGGCGCGGTATTGACACAGGATGGCAGGCCAGTAGCATATTTCAGTAAAGCCTTGGCTTCCCGCTCCCTCTCCAAATCAACGTATGAAAAAGAATTGATGGCGCTCGTGCTAGCAATACAACACTGGCGGCCGTATCTACTGGGCAGGAAATTTTTAGTCATGACAGATCACCGGTCTTTAACCAGCCTGATGAAACAACGGGTTACAACTCCGGATCAGCAGCACTGGATGCGTAAACTGCTGGGGTTTGAATTCGAAATAAGACACAAAGCAGGGGTGAACAATGGGGCAGCAGATGCTCTATCTCGCGTGGAAGGGGAGCTGGAGTTACAGGGTATCTCAGGGCCAGAATGGTTGGAAATTCAGGAACTCAATGCAGCAGTCCAGCAGGATCCATTTCTGGGAGAGGTGACACACAAACTGGTCACAGGAGAACGTAATGTGGGGAGCTACTCGCTATCAAATGGAGTCCTCCTGCACAAAGGGAAGATAGTCCTGCCAAGAAATTCAGTATGGACTGCCAAAATTCTCCTGGAAACACATGCTACTCCGACAGGGGGTCATTCGGGGGCATTCAGGACCCTCAAACGAGCTGCTGCTACTTTCTTTTGGAAGGGGATGAAGGCTGACGTCGCTCAATTCGTTGCCCAATGTGAGGTCTGCCAAAAACATAAATATGAGACTACCAAACCAAGTGGATTTCTACAGCCTTTACCTATTCCAGTAGCAATTTGGGAAGATATTGCACTAGATTTCATTGTGGGGCTGCCCAAGTCGAAGGGGTTCGAGGTTATCATGGTGGTAGTCGACCGCCTGTCGAAATATGCCCATTTTATACCACTCAAACACCCATTCACGGCCAAGGGAGTGGCAGAGATGTTTTCCAGGGAAATAGCAACGCTGCACGGACCCCCCAAATCCATTGTTAGCGACAGGGATCCTATTTTTATGAGCAATTTCTGGACGGAATTCTTTCGCCTGCAAGGGACACTATTCAAGATGAGTTCTTCCTACCACCCACAAACCGATGGCCAGACGGAGGTGTTGAATCGGTGTTTAGAAACATACTTACGCTGCTTCTCTTCTGAGCAACCGCGCACGTGGTCGGGCTGGCTGCATTGGGCAGAATTTTGTTACAACACTGCTTTCCACACAGCCGCAGGGATGACACCATTTGAGGTGGTCTATGGGCGAAAGGCTCCAACAATCATACAATTCTGGCCGCAGGAGACTATGGTGGCTGCCGTGGCCCAGGAGCTTTCTGATAGAGATGAATTATTCCGGCAACTGAACTATAATTTGAAGCGAGCACAGCAGCGGATGGTGAAACACTCAAATGTGCATAGAAGGGATGTGTCGTTCAGTGTGGGAGATATGGTGTATGTGAAGTTGCGTCCACACCGGCAGCAATCAGTGTGCAAAAGAGTCTACCAGAAACTGTCCCCTCGGTACTACGGACCGTTTGAAATCCTCCAGCGAATTGGCGCGGTGGCGTACAAGGTCCAACTGCCACCTACCTCCAGAATTCACCCGGTGTTTCATGCTTCTTGCCTTAAAAAAGCAGTGGGAAACAGCGCAGTTGTGCAAACTTTACCGAAGGGGCTGGAGACAGATTTAACTATGGAATTTGAGCCAGAAAAAGTCGTCGCCGAGAGATGTAAACGAGTGGGGCAAGAGCAGGTGCCGCAAATTCTAATACACTGGAAGGGGAGAAAGACCGAGGAAGATACCTGGGAGGACATCACCGCATTTACATCTCAATTTCCAGATTTCAACCTTGGGGACAAGGTTGCTCCGGAGAGTGGGGGTATTGTTATGGATCAAACAACGGTGGACCCAAACAAAAGGGCTAGGCCCATTATTACTCAAGTCTATTCCAGGAGAAAGAAAGCGGGAACTCACACGTGAGAATTAGGAGGCAGTTAGCATAAGTAGTGGAGATTCAGTATAGCAGAGATTCATTCAGTTAATACATCACACACTACACACTAGCATAGCTAGGAGGTTAGGAAACGGAGACTGAGATTCTCCGGGAAAGTTGTATCACGTTTCTTTTGTCAATACAATTTAACAGTTCTGTGTACCTTATTTTCTGGAGCATAACACAATCAAACATCAACAACCCCATGGATGAAATTAGCAAAACAAGAAGCTGTAAGCACATCCACAGCCCTGCCGACTCCCCGATAAATGATATGGTTTGTTCCAATTTTAATCAATTTCTTCACATATTTAAAACTTTTTTTTATCAGAGCGGAATTAGAGAATGAGATAGTCAGAGACAAAACAAAACCTCCAAATATTCTCTAGCGGGATCTTTGCTCCTTGATAGCAGATGGAGTAACCATCATTTAGGACACAGAATTCTTCCATACGATGAGCAGTTCAACATACATAACCAGTGATTATGAAAAAGCACAAGATACGCAGCATATTAAGTTAAGACTTAAAGCCACTTACAATCTATAACCTATCCAACGAAAGTAAAATCACAACATATTCAACAAACCAAATCTCTGACAATTAATCAAACATGAAAAAAAAAAAATCACATCACGAGCTTGAAGACCCCAAATTTATCAAGTTAGCAAAAGAAACATTAGCATCAACATCCGTGCAAGATACAAAATCGCTGATAATCGAAAATCAACTTTCATGGTATAATCAAGATCGAGATATTACGAAAAAAAAATCCAAATCCAAAAAAACGAAGACCTTTCTGTGCTTGGCATTGAGCTCTTTGGAAACACCGGCCTTCTCATTCATGATGATCGCTGATAACACTCTCGAAATCCGTTTAGCAAAAAGAAGAACAAGAGAGTTCGGCGGCCGCGGTCCTTTCCCCTCTCCTCTTCCTCCCACCGAGAACCGTCCGATTGGATGACCTGCGCCTTAAATGAGCGTTAAGGCAGAGTGATGTAGAAATAGAGATCGCAGCTGGCGTCGTTATGATATGATTATTTGAATGTACATATATACGTGTGGCTCTATATATATTAAATATATATACACCAACGAGAAAACACAAAACTTTAAACAAAAATATAATATTATCCTCAAGAGAAAAGATCCCGTTTATTTAATTGTATAAAACATTGAGTTTTTTAGATTTAATTATAAAACATATAAGTATCACGAATTTTAAATAACTGATTTGAATGGGCAATTTTTAAGTTCAATTTAAATTTTATGCCGTGCATACATAATTTTATTTCAAACTTTGTGACCATTACTTCTGTAATATGTTCTTTCTTCTTTCTCATGAAACTTATGAAACGTTATTTCAGTTGTGCATGCTAGCATATTTATGAAATGTTATTTGAGTTGTCCATGTTAACAGGTTCATATATATATATATATATATATATATATATATATATAGAGAGCAATAAGATGCACCAACACAATAAGATAATTGAGCAAGTCTGACAAATTTTGATTAAATTACACAAATTATTTGGCTTTTAAGAAAAGGCAAGAGACATTCTAGACTGTGTGTTTACTACCGTTTAGGAATTGAACATTCTATCACTCCATTATTTGGACAAATATAACAAATTCATTTTTAACTATAATGATAAAACCCGAGTCAAACAGACAAATAAACCCATCAATATCTTTATCTTTTCTGTTTAATTAATGGGAAAAAAGAACTTGCATTTGCAGAGACTACACGTATCGAGCCACTCTTCTGTATAGGGTGGCATCAATCATCTTAAGGTTGGCTATTGAGATTTTTTAGACACACCGTCGTTAACAAGACAACAACCGTTATAAAACAAAACTATGTGCCACATTCTAACCAGTTCATATTAGTATTTGATTCAAATAACATTATTACTTACCATACAAACACTCAATCTTACAAAACACATGTTTCTAATCTCCACGAAACCATATTCCCAGTTTTGAATATGACGCGACTCGATTTAACGGTATCATTTTCCGGCTTGTCACATACGATTTTCCTCGACTATGCTGGTCTTCTATGTTTGCTGCAGCCGACGGCCTTCATCTCCTTGCAGACTTTCTTTGAGATATTATCCAATTCCAACATGATTCTCTGTGAGTAGATGACAATGTACAGCGACAAACATAAAGTAACACTGGAGTCCAACTGCAGAATAATATACACCAATACTTGGAAAGAGGTTTATCATATGAGATACAACTGCACAACATGGTTCTGCAACCTATAAGCTGGAGCAAGGAAATGCATCCGAAAAGACTACACCTGATGTGATTGTTCAAACGAATCGGTACCCGAACCTTGGAAATCATCATGCTTTATCATTTCTGTTTACTACAAAAATACTAGGCATTATGGGTAAGAGATTGTTTCATGTACTATGGACTTCCTGTGCAGAAGCTTGGCTCAATCAGCGTCTCGTATTTCGGCTTCCACATCCACAACAGCAACAGATGATTTCTTACCTGTACAGAGGATTAAGATACATCAGCACAAACCGTGTAAATGTCCAAATTATAGTAGCATGGTTACATGGCAAAGAAAAATGAATCCTTGATAAATTGCAGTTATAGAATAGAGATGACCAAACCTTTTTCTTTACGAGGAGAAAAGCTGCCAAATGCTTGATCAAACGGTGTCGATTGGTTCGAGAACTTCACGGCTTCCTTCACAAATTCATCGTCCACCACTGCAAAATTTTATTTTGAAGGATATTTATACGATAGCATGTAGACAAATTCCTTTTGATACACAGATCATCTCGATGGTTGGATTTAGTTCCAAATCTTAGGATACATTAGAACTTAGCTTTACCTGAGAATGGCTGAGTACAAAACGGGCACAGCTGCAAATCATCTTTCAGTGAAGATCTGAAACGGATAAATTGTAAACAGCCAATGATATGGTGGAAATTATATGCAATTACTTTTATAATATCACGAGGTTAAGGATATCTTACTTGAAAACTTGAAATTCGTTTCCACAGTTTGGACACTGCATGTAAAATGGTTTCATAAATGAATACAGGATATATTACAAACCTGGTCGCACATGCAATGCATGACTTTTAAACATTCAGTTAGACTGTATTGTTGTTATTTCTATTAGTAACCCAATCACATTCAATATAGAAAGCTAAATGCATTTCAATAAATTCATTGATCACACTTTTGATAGGCCATATAGATATACAAGCAAGAAAATAAAAAATCGAGATGGAGCAAAAAGTGTAATTCCTTTAAGATAAAATAATTTTTTACAAAAAAGGTTTCAGAAAGTTCATTGGCAATCACACATGTAGGAATATTTTAACTCGTGCTCCATTAATCTTTACATATATGGAAGCAAGTGGAACTGCAATACAGGAGTGAGAAAGTGAGAGTGTCTTTTAACTGAACAAATCAAAGATATTGAGGATCTTGTTTTTTCTTTCCATGTTTAGGAGACTACTCATTGTCATTCAACTCCTCACACAAAACATATGCAATGGGTTCATGTGACAATATGGTCATATCAAGTTTCCTAACATTGGAAATAAGTCACAGGTGATAATTTGAGCATCCAATGAAGGTTAAGCATATCTTACGTTTCCTTGAACTATATCTCGTCCAGCCCACCAAAGAAAGGCTCCAATGCCCACAATTGGTACAAGCACTGCAATAAGCTGAATCTAAGGAATCAGTAATCTCAAAATAAAGAGGTCAAAGGGAAAAGGATTTCATTATTATTTTCTTTTTGAAAATAAAAATTCACATTAAAGGTTCCAATGCCCACAATAAAAGCTGGATTTGACTCGAAATCAGAACTTATATCCTAACAAACTAACTTAGTCGCACTTGAGCCGTTTGGTTGCCATGCAGAGGATTTTAAGAGGCTATTATTGTTTGGTTGTAATACAATCATGAATAACACAACATCAATGAGCAATTGTTTTCGCAAAGCACAAATGAATAAGTATATCCTCGCATTATGAATAATTAGCGCAAATGGTTGAAAAAATCCATGGTCATGGTAAGACGCATCTAGCCGTTGAGAAATGCTACCTGGACACTAAATCAAGGGTGCATAGCATGAACCATATTCCATTTGCTTAACTGACATCACTAGCTAGATTGCAATGGAACTATTCCATACTCATGTGGATTGCTTTATACAATTATAAGATTAAGGTGAACTCAAAACTCACAACAGCCACGAAGCTAAACATTGGCAAATATTTCCCTCCACTCCAATAACAAGAGAGTTCATGATCGGAGGGTCGTGCCAATTGGATCACACTAATGTTGACCGCTCATAACGCATCAAATTCTATGAATTTAACAATCCCATGATACTATGTTACTATAGTAGGACAACTATGCAACAGTAGAAGCTAATATCAACCAAGTATATATATACAAATATCGACAGTGCATCCATCAACACATCTAAGTAATGAAAAGAGTAAAGATACATTTAAAAATTCAAAGCAGTATAAAAATATCATCATCACAGATAAAAGAGAACGTAGAGATACCCAGAGGGAAACAATAGCGTCAAGAAGCCACCCCAGCTGCCCAGTCATAGAAAGATAAGTCAAAAGTATTGCCAAAGCAAGATTCCCCAAGACCCTCGCAGTCTCACCATTAACCCTCCCGCCGCCGCCGCCAATCTCATTAAACCCTTTTTTGAAATTCGCCAAGACAACCCGTCTCCCCTTCCTCATCAAAATCCCATCTTTGTCCCCGCTCGATCCAAAACCCGATAACCTATTTCTCAAAGCTCCGATCTTGCAACCGTCTTTGATTACAAACTCAAACTTTACTCTTGAGCCAGTGTTGTAACTGATGGGCTGTGGAAATCTCAACTTGCAGCTATATTTCTTGTTTGGATAGGCATTTTGTTTGTATGGAAATTTTGAAATCGCGAAATTGATGGAAATCTGTAATAGCGCTTGCATGGCAAAGTCCTCTCTACGGGTTCGTGGCTATGGAGGTTGAACACTTAACTTCATGATTTGAGAATGGATAACACGGGATGGATTTTATACAGAGGGCCCACTTTTACGATAGTTTTTATTCGAACGCAAATATTAGCTGTTTATATAATCATATTACTGAATACTAAGGCCTAATCATCTTGCTTTTGACAACCACATTCTTTTTTATGAATACAAACAAAACATTCATCTCAAATTTTAGTTATTTTATTATCAAAACATATTTCTTCTATCACCATCTACATTTTCCTCCAAACTTAATGTACAATATCTATCGACATAAAATTGTAAGCTTAAATACCCCGGTAAAGTTTTATATGGTTTAATATCTATATTGAAAGCCTTTTGAAAAAAAGAAACATTCGATTGCAAAAGTCTCGAGATCGATTTGTAGAAAGCGAAAAAAGAACGATAAACTTATTAGGGAATATATTTACAATAATACAGCTTTGCTTCACAAAATGTAAGGATTCATGTTTGATACAACAGTTGTTGCGAAAACATGATTTGTTTAGTGATGAAAGAATTTGATTTATGTATGACAAATGTCAATCATATATAATATACTAGTTGAAAATCACATAACACTAAGCTAATTGTAATCCTGATTCCTGCGTATTTCTCATAAAAAAGAAGCGTGCACAGCAGAATGCACGACTCTAAAGCCTTACATCAGCCAAGAACAGCGGGAGAACAATAATGAATCAGTAAGCAGACAATGTGAGACTTGCATCGCTTGCCACGAGCTTCTTCCACTCGATCTATTCATTTCCCTTGATAAACCTGTTATATCCCAGAAATGTCGAAGCCAAGCTCCCAAGCAACCAAATAAGGAAGGAAAAAGCCCCCGTAATGGTCATTTTGCGAATAGCATCGTTGATGCACCCTGACTTTGTCATGGAAGATGATTATATTATAAGGATTTTAGCACCTCCCCAAGAACTAGTCCCCACTGTGTCCAATGGCTGCCACCCTGTTTAAGAAATTTGGACAGCATAGTAAGTTAATGACCAGTAAAATAATCTGTCTCCAATATATGCTTCTTACAGCAACATGGTTAGCTCATTCATAAAAGGTGAAGGGTAAAATGGGTTGCCCACCTGACAAAAAACTGTGAAAGGCTCCCTCAGTGGCCCATCGCATGAAAGTTCACTTGTGCTTCCATCAATAAAAGTTCCATCCGCAAATATTACCTATGTAACACAAGAACATTATGAGAAACATGACATCCAATTGGATGATGAATTACCCAAAAAAAATATTATAAAAGAGATCAAAAAAATGTTACAGAGAAGATAACATAACGTGCAGTGTAATAATAAGTGCAATGTGAATCCTTGAGTATATGATTATCAACAAAAACAAGGAAAATAGACGCAAGAGGCTTCGGAGCATGAGTATCCTTAAGCGACTTCAAACGTAGAGTGACAGCCATATGGCTGGCCTAGATCAGAGATGAGCCTCCGAGATTAACTATCACAGATTACTCTCCTACTTGTTTATGACAATGAGGCAGTCATATTCATCACTTCAGTTAAAGAATACCTCAGATGCGTAACCAGGAGTTGCACCTGCTATGGGCTTGGTAAATGAACTAACTGGAGAACTTCTCTGCACAGCCTCACAGAAGGCAAGCAGGCGTTCACGGCTTCCAAGTTGTACAGCCTAAAAACAGAATCGAGAAAATGCGTATGGTCATTGTCAGCTATGATCTGTATGGTCAACTTTAAATTAAACGAGACTAGCCCAATAGATTTCTCCAAAGCAGCAATTCTGACAATACAAATGCAGGTAATATGGCTTCAGAAAGAAGACAGCGTAGTGACTTATAATTTATTTTCCAAGTTATTTTTGCTACTGCTTGCACAGTAACAAGTTGAAATATGATGGAGATGTAAACGGCTTCACAAGTTTTGGTTCGAATCTACAGGCTTATTTGTCTGCCAAGTGAACTTGGAAATATAACACGACATACCCTTCCCAACAAATTTCATGTTGATGAGAAGGAATGCCATCATATAGTACATTTGAAAAAACCAAGCGAAAGCATAGTAGTATTCACATTGGATATGTATAATTAACAGTATAGACCTGTACGACATCATGGCGTGGTACCCGACACCCTGGTTGCACCTTGAATCCTCGAGCTGCCATGACTTCAGCTATCAGAAAACTTCCCTATGAGAGGTAAATGCTATAATGGCAGGGTAGATACAACAGGGGAACAAAGTATGAAAACAAGAAAATTGGGATGATAAATGGCTACCTTAATAGCTTCCCCAACCATTTGTGGTGCAAGGAATAAACCCTGGAAAAATATACGCATGATATCACCAGGAGTAGAGCCACAATCAACTCCAAGACCGGGTGCAGAAAGTCGAGCAGCTGCTGCAGCTACCCATTTTTTCTTTCCAACAACATACCCACCGCATGGTACAATGGTTCCCCCAGGGTTTTTGATAAAACTTCCAGCAACAAGGTCTGCACCCTGCGAGCCATAAACAGAATGAAACAAACTTCAAAGTCAAAGTTCAAGAGTAGTTGGATGGAAATGGAATCTCAAAAGCAAAGGCAATGTGGTATACCACCATAGCAGGTTCAGTGCTCTCCACAAATTCACCATAGCAGTTGTCAACCATGACAAAGCAACTTGGGTTTTGCAACTGTACCCGAACATGTAAAATATTAGGTCAGCATCACATAAATAATATGAACTGGAAATTGAGAAAACACAAGGAAAATTTGATCTGGCGCATCTTGTCAATATTAGCATTGCCATTTGCTCCAAGAAACCAGCTTGAATGGCATGAAACCAGTTCTTGAGATGTTTACCTTAATAATCTTTATCGCCCTTCCTATATCATCTATACTCAAGCTTCGACGCCATGAATAACCACATGACCTCTGTATGAGTGCACACTTTGTATGAGATTTCACTGCAATATTTAGGGCATCCCAGTCAAGCCCTCCATCCTCAGCAAGCTGATTAAAATTTACAAATAGCTTGGTCATAACATATAGAAAAAAAATAAATGCCACATATTTGCAGGAAAGAAAAGCATATGGTTTAATAACTCACTGGGACTTCTCTATATTCAATTCCAAAATCTTTCAAAGAACCTAAGCAGTTGGACCCCCTGATTCCAATAACTTCCTCCAATGTGTCATAAGGAGCACCAGCAACTGCCAGAAGCTGACAAGGTATCAGCCTACATGTATCAATAACTAATACCAAATGACATGGACAAAGAACTGAATTCATTATAAAGAACTGACAAGAACAAGAATAAAAAATAAATTACCTCATCTCCTGGCCTTAGAAAAGCAAACAAAGCACAGGTAATAGCATGTGTGCCTGAAAAAAACTGGTTATAAAGAAGGGAAATAAGGAACCGTAATACAGTCAGAGGCAAACAGAGATAAAGCAAAAATGAATAGTTGCAGAACCTGTGCTCGAACGATTGCAGATTCAGCACCAAAAATTTCCGCAAAAGCTTTATCTAGAGCTTCTCGTCCTCCAGCTTCTTCATGACCATAACCTGTGCTACCACCAAAATGCTAGCATAGATACAAATAAGAATCAATACTCACAATAGTCATTAAGAGCACAACAATGATGCATTTAGTAGAAGCCAAGGCATTTCAAGTACAATTATGTCTTCGCTACTGGAGGCCTGGCGGTTTGTCTTGTTTGATAGTCAGGTAAGTTACTGAACTTTTAGTTATTTGTTTGAACTGGAGGGGAATAATCTGATCAGAACACAGCTGGAGCCGTGAGTTCCGGGAACTAACTTGTGAGGCCATGATTAAGATTAAGGGTTCGCAAATCATGACCCTTGACCTGCCGGTTTGAGCTGATCGTGGTTCATAGCCAAATCTAAATTTCCAGTAAAAGTAAGCAGCTGCTGGACACAAGGAGTTAAGGTCACTCTCTTCATTCGCGTGCCCTTTTGAATATCACAGAGAGTCGTTCAATCATTCTCACGGCATTCCAAAAACTCCCTTGAAATAAACTCAAGACGATGAAATAAACACAATGGTACGAAATAAACAAGGAAGCACAAATCCTCACATGACATCCAACTCGTGCATTCTGAAAAGCCTTAAGAACACGCGCAGTATTTCGCGCCACCAAATTATCCACTGCCCGAAACTCCGGGTACAACGTCTCCACGGCTCTCTCAACCTACATGATTAACCATTCAACTTCTCTTAGAGGACTAATCAATTTTGTAAGAGCCATATGCAACTGTGATCTCTCGTACCTCAGGTACAAAGGGTTGCTCCTGTTGATGGAGAAAATCGAGAGCAGCAGATGATCTTAGGCGCGCAGAAACTGAGGCGCTGAGGTTGCGCGTAGCTTGCGTTGAGTTAGCGGTGGCGGGGCGTCTCAAGAGGAAACCGTGCGCCAGATAAGCGGAGGATAAGGCTGCAGACATTTCTCTGCCGGGCTGGTCCTGTGCTCTGGTGGAATTCGAATAATAATAGATTACATGGGATTGCGCCCGAGATGCTGTGCCCATCTTTTTAATTTAATTTAATCTTAAAAAAATCGTTTTAATTATTAGAATCTCTTATAAAACTATCTCTATAGTTTCTGGTTTTAATAGAATCTCTACACAAGATATTTGATATGAAATTTAATAATACATATGCACAGGATCATTAGTGTTAATATAAATTTTGTTTTAGGAGGTATGTTGCATACTATACGAGAAAATATTATGTAACTTGTAGATTAATTTAATACTACATGATTTAAATTATGTAACTTGTAGATCAGTTTACTACTATTGGATTAAGCTTGTACAAAAAAATTTGTACAATGAATCAATTTAAGCTCGTTGAATAATAATAGTTTCACCATTCAGAATAAAAGAATCACATCACTTTATGCCTCTAAAACATTGCGCTGAGAGCAGATTGTTGCTTTCACCTTCCACGCGGATTGACAAGCTGAGAGAACACTGCACTTGTTGCACCATCTTCAGTGTCATCATCGGTCCCAAAAGCCCCACCTTCGATCATACTCATGCTATTATCAAATGGCTCCAATGGGGTCATAAGGAATCCTGGGATATGGTTCGTACTGTTGTCGTCTGGTTCCGTGAGAGCTGAGGCCGTTTCTTCAAGCTGAAGAGAGTATTCGAGGTTCCACAGAACGTCGCCCATCGATGGCCTATCAACACCATGTTCGGCCAAACATTTTTCTGCCGTCTCGCCGAATTTCTTCAGAGAAGCAAGATTAACCTTTCCGACCAGGTTCTTGTCCATGATTTGGTCCAACATTCCCTTCTTTTGCCAAGCCATTGCCCATTCCGCGATGTTAACTTGCTCCCTGGGAAGCACAGGATTCAGAGCCGGTCTTGCACATAGTACTTCCATCAGAACAACACCAAACGAGTACACATCAGATTTTTCTGTGAGTTGTTGCCGCCTGAAGTACTCAGGATCAAGGTATCCGAAGCTGCCCTTTACGGCTGTACTGACATGAGTTTGATCGAGAGAAGGTCCGGTTTTTGACAGACCAAAATCAGCTACCTTTGCTACAAAAGCTTCATCTAAGAGAATGTTGGTTGTTTTCACATCACGGTGGATGATACTTTGAGCTGCACCTGTGTGGAGGTAATGAATTCCTCTAGCTGCACCAATACATATCTCGATGCGCTGCTTCCAGGAAAGAGGTGGAAGATCGCTTCCATACAGATGGCTTCGTAGAGGGCCATTTGCCATGTACTCATACACAAGAATCATCTCAGACCTTTCATCACAATAGCCAATCAGAGACACCAAGTGGCGGTGTCGAAGTTTGGATAACATTTCGATTTCAGTGCGGAATTCAGCAAGGCCTTGCTCTGATCTTGAATTACCTCGCTTGATCGCAACTCTAGTTCCATCTTCCAGTGTTCCTTTGTACACCCTACCAAAACCGCCGACACCAAGAAGCAAGTTTTCATCAAATTTGTTAGTGGCGTCCATTATTTCTTGAAACATGAAGATTCGACCTAGATTAGAAGATGCTAATGATATGCAGCTAGCGGTACCACTCTTTCGCGAAATTGTGGACAGTTTTGACACTGTCAATGAGTTCCCATATAACGGTAGTCTGAGCCATGAATTTCCTTCATGAGAAGACTTTGGTCGACGAGCCATGAAGCAGAAGAAACACAATCCTATTAATGCTAATGCAGCCACAGAACCAACCACAGAGCCAATCATAATGCTCAGCCTGTTCTTTTTGGGAGGTGAGACAAGGATAGTCTCAACTGACAGAAGTCCATTCAAGCTTCTGGCCTCATTGCTAATCTTCATGATTTCTAAACCATTCATTATGGCATTTAAGACATCAACACTCGTATCTGGACCAACACTAACAGTCAATGTATCTGAATCAGCTGGAAATTTATACACAAAATCTCTGTAGTAAGGCACGTCCAAGTTCCCGGCCTGGTTTGATAGGTCCAGACTCTCAAGAGCAATATCAGTATTGATAAACAGATTGAATATGATACTATTCATGGATTTGCTCACAATATCACAAAAATGGACTCGTATAAGATAAGAGAAACTCGGATCAGCTAAAAAGACCCAAGTGATATTGAAGTTCACATTAGCTACATCTGCATCTCCCATTGTTTCAGCGGTAGCATAAACATAGTTCGGTGCTATTTCTGGTGAAACAGAAGCACCGTATTTTATGTTTGAAGGGTCAACAGAAACATTAGTCGCTGAGCTATTCACGTGAAGGTACTTCTCATCATTCTCCCAAGTTCTTCCAAGGGTGTCATTCTGAGCTGTGATCAGAGGGCCACCCATATTTACACGATAAACAGTTTCGAAAGCAAGTCCAGAAAGCCCTTCAGATTGACCAGGGGGCGATACCGCATACACCTGTTCTGGAATCAGGTTGTCCGGGATGGATACAACTTCAATAGCATTAACAAACGCAACAGAACCATTCATGGGAACAAAAGTGATCGACAAGCTATTAGTAGTGACATTGATTGCATATTCTTTAAACAGGTAAGTACCATTGTAGCTCTTAAAATTTAAATTGTTCAACAGCACAAAATTGTCAGTCACCACAGTGATCGCAGCAGAAGTCAAATTGTTGCCCGGGATTGGATAAAAATAAATACGAACCCAATGCCGGCCTTCTTGTTTGATGTCAAACTTATATGAAGCTACTCTCGTAAAGATTCTAGCTGATTGATAGATAGGGAACGGGGCAGTGGAATTCGAGGAGGCAACAATTGAATTCTCTAGGTTCTTCATGGAGACCGAATCATGACCCAAATCAGGACTAAAGTTCTTACCAAGAAATGTCACATTATGTGAAGATCCACAAGCAAGCAAGTAATTATCAGTGGGAGTAAATTCCGCATAAGATTTGTACATATCAACAGCCCCAAACACAAATACAGCTACAAGAATATGAACCCACTTCAGGAAAGCCATAGCCAATAACATCTTAAGCGACAAATCTCCAATCTAAGCAGCTTTCCTTGGAGAAACAAGGATTTTATACTTCTCCAATCCCTATGAACCTAATATTATATTGACCAGGAAGTAAACCGCTTCCATAAGAAAAATGGCAAGAACCATAGCCTCGAAAGTCACAGATCTATATGCAAAGCAACTCAACAGGAAAGCTAGCCACCACAACTCAAGGTGCAGTTTCGGCACAGAACAAGAAAATGGGTACGAGAGAATTGGAAGTTTGTATCATAAAAGAGACAAGGATCAAAGCTTTTTGGGAAAAAAAATTTATCTTGCTCGGTGCACAACTTAAAGACCTGTAATAATGTCACGCAGAGTGAACTGTTTTTGCACCATCATAAAAGCTCAAAAACAGTCGGGCTGAAGTAGCATCGCTTTGCTTCTCTAATATTAAAAGGAAAAGAGCCTTTACAGGCTGTTGCCTGTTGATTAGGCTGTCAATCTACGAGGAGGAGCGGAAGGGGCCCATCAGAAGCGGAACTGAAGAAACTGAACCCATATTGCAATTTCAAACAACTCATGTGTCCTCTTACCCTTTTCTTTTCGAGACATAAGTATTCGGGTAAAATAGAAAATTGATTTGGATCGATGTCGTTATTTTAAGGAAGTTGACAAACAGCGAAGCGATAATTTGTTTTAACTCACTAATTCCAAGTATAAATTTACTTCCAACTTCTTTCATAACAAAATTAGTTAGCACTCCCTAATCATAAAAGAAAATGTTTCTTCGTTCCCCAAGTACACATTTGTTTCACAGAAAAGTAAGTACAAAACATTAAAATAGAATATTTTATATGATATTTGAGTACAAATAGCTCTAGATTCAATATAAAAAATAATATTGAGTATAAATTAGACGAATATTTTACAATCAACATATGTTACATATATTTGTATACTCAAATATCATATTTTAATATCGAATATGAAATAGTTATTACTCAATTATCATATATTAGTACCATATTTCAAATATTGTATATCGATTGTCACTAAATAGAAAACAATTTTTATCAATAATATGAAGACAAATTATACATGTCTTACACTCAAATTTATATATTAGTACCGGATTTGAAACGGTTGGTCTCAGATATCATGTATTTTGTACCTCATTTTCAATAACTTGTATCCAATTTTCAGTGAAAAAACATGTGGTACCCAATAATTTGCTTCACGGATAAAAAAAAAGTAGAGTATTATTATACGATATTGAGTACAAATAGTTTTACATTCAATACGAAAATAAGACATTGAGTATACAATTAAAAATAATATTTTACAAACAACATTTGCTACATATATTTGTATACTCAAATATCATATTTTATGTCAGGATCTGAAATTAGTACTCAATTATTATGTATAAATACCATTTAAAATACTCAATCGTTGTGTAGCCCCTGGGACTCTTGGGTAACCTAACCAAGAAATCCCTCATAATGTTCTCATATTTCCACTCAGGGATAGGGCGAGACTGTAGCAACCATGTTGGTCACTGGTGCTCTGCCTTGACCTGCTGACAAATCAAACACTCGGATACGAATCGTCTGATGTCCTTCTTCATCCCTGGCCACCTGTAAAGAGTCTACAAATCTCTATGCGTACCACACTGGGTGGATGTAGTACGTCGATGCATGAGCATTTGATAAGATCTCAGCTCTCAACTGCTCAGTATTAGGCACCCACATACGACCCCTTAAACGAATAATCTCATCCTCAATTGTATACAGACCCCGGACTCAAGACTCATCTCTCTGTCTCCACTGTTGTAACTGTTAAAGTAGGTGCCCAACTAGCCAACTTGTGGCGTGTGGGTTCTTGTTGACTCTATGTAAAATGATCTTTATTTATGAAATTCGCATTCTTTTATGGCATTCTTTATCTTCATTATTATGATTACAATTGTTGGATAAAGACCTTGAATGCACTATAGTGTATGTTAGATGTGATAGTGGATTTGATGGCTATCATGAAACACATCTAATAGTCACTGTGTATTCTAAACCTGTTCCTAGTCAATTGGGCCATCCAAAAGAGGATAAGGGTCGTCGAATTGTCTCGGTGAACAGTAACTCGTCGAGGGTTTGAAGTAGAAGAGATAAGAGATGTCTGGCTCAAAATAATCTAAGTGTCGATCAACACTTCTATATATACCTCTTCAAATCTCACCTGCTGATTCATACAATTCAGCCAAAGAAACCAGCAGGAAGCAATCAGCAGCAACCCTCTATTCTTTTTCGTAAAATTCAGCAGCAACTAACAATTCAACAACCGCGCGCTAACACTGCAAAACGACACCGTTCTAACTAATCTAAACGACGCCGTAACACAAAACCAGCAGGTAACGATCAGCAGAAGCAAACAAAAGCATTCGCGTGAAAGCACTTCAAAACGACACCGTAGCAAAAATCAGCAGGCACAACTCTCGCAAGCAAAACAAACCATCTGCTGATCGCGCGAAGTTCTCAAAACGACGACGCATCTCGACGCCTTTGAAATTGCGCATCTGCTGAACTCTCAACGAAAAGCTCAAAACGCAGCGTTTCCACTAACTCAAACGACGCCGCTTCTCAATGCTAGTATTGCGTATCTGCTGATCAGCAGCAAGCAATACAACGCAATTACAATCAGCAGCAAACATTACGTCACGCCTACGTCATCATATCTATCGACAGCTCTCGCGACAAATACTCATCTGCTGATCTCTTTCACAAACGCATCTGCTGAATCTAATAGTCAACGCTCCAAATGTTGACTAACACGCGTCACTACCTCGCTCAATCTCACACTACGCGCGATGTCTACCATCAGCAACTTCTATTCGCACCAAAACCAGCAGATCTTCATGCGTCACCATACCTGCTGATTTCAAATTCCACCAGCAGGAACTACAGTAACCTGCTGCTAACATTTTTGCTCCAAAATCGCTACGGTAGGAAATTTCCAAAAACTTAACGCGACGCTCAAAATTCAGCAGAAACCTCAAAATCACGTGATTAATCCCAAATCCAACCAATTAATCACAAATCTAAACTCTCAATCCTCACATTTTAGTACCGAATATGAAATAGTTAGTACTGAATTTCATATACTAATACAATATTTCAAATATTTTATATCGATTATCACTAAATAAAAATTTTTTTTATCGTTAATACCAAGACAATGTATATATGTCTTATACTCAAATTCATATATTAGTACTGGATTTGAACGGTTGGTATACGAATATCAAATATTATGTATTTTATTTTCAATACATTTATCGGTTAAAAATATGTGATACTAGGGAGTCTAAATATATTTCATTTTTTATGGTAAGGAAGTACGAACATATTCTCTTTTCTGAAAGAAATTAGAAGCAGATTTATGTTTGGATCTAGGATTTTTAAAGCAAATTTATCCGAAGTTGTAACTGAATGCTATCCATTTATTTTTTAAAAATAGTCTTGTACTTTTTGTAACCCGAGATTCTACATTTTAGTTTACCACCTATCTACAAACTATTATGTTTTTTGAATATATCCTTTCCAGTAAAATATATGTCAATAAAACAATTTCCTGCGATATTTAGCCGACTTAAAATTAAAACATGTCATATTTCTATTTCGGTGTCCGAATGTTTTATGTGCGGTGTGACTCTGGTCCACTTTAAATATTTAATCTCTTCCGAATTATTATTCAAATTAAAAGTGTTAGAAAATAATATCGAAGAAGCAACTAGAAATGATTTCAAGTTATCTCAAACGCCATCCTTTGAATAAACGACTGAAATCTAATTTGATAATTTATACTACTTATTATTGACAGACATTTAATTACAATATTGAATAACCAAAGCAAATCGGTCCCATGGTCTAGTGGTCAGGACATTGGACTCTGAATCCAGTAACCCGAGTTCAAATCTCGGTGGGACCTTATTTTATGCTTTATTTTTGAGGACTTATTTACGTACTATGTTTTTTAAAAAAATAATATTTTGTACCTTCTTATCTCTCTTCCAGTCTAGTCTATCTAGACTCGAGGATTCCACGTCTCAGTTTTCCATGTAAAATAAAGACAATCTAGTTATTACATCTTAGGCTTCGTTTGGTACACAGATAAACGTGGGATTGATTATCAATCCCACGTTTGGTTCGTTTTTTGCACATTTCTGTGAATCCCTCGGCCCGTGATTGGTAAGTTTTTGTACTTCTTTTGCCTGATAAATTAACCCTCCTAAATAGACGGTATTAACTGTCCGAATACGCTGATTGAAAGGAAATTGGGAAATTTCCTGAAATTACCCCTGTCAAGAGATGTTGATCCTCCGCCGTGCCTGAAGAACTGTCCGCAAAAAGAATTGTAGAGTGAGTCTTGAAGGATCCCGGGATGGTGCAAAGGGGCATCTAACGATTGCCGCCGAGAGTGGTTGAATTGACTCCATTGTTGAGAGTGGTAGAGGTAAGGAAAAAAGGAGGGGATGGAATGGAATATGAGGATTTCTGTAACCGTGAATTGAAGCCGGGATTGCAAAGCCTTACGCTTGGAAATGTTACTGATTCTTCTTACTTACCATCGGACACTGAGTAGAGAAGGCAGAAGCGAGAAGAGTCTGGTTTTCTTTTTCTTCCTCTCTTTAACATTCTGTTGCTTTTTAGATGAAAAATGCTTTGTTTTTTTTACCATTAGTACACCTCTGTACGTGCTAGCTGAATGAAGATATCAGATCTTTCCTTATGGTTTGTTATTAGATTTTACTTCTATTTTGTGCTAAGGCAGGTCCTGTTAAACCCTTCAGAAGATTGATTGATCATTCACTGTACCTGTTTTTGGTGAATATCCGTTGATCCTTCCTATCTAAAAATAAATAAAGCTACCTTGTTATCGATCATGAGTGAATAATAGTCAAATTCTTGCTGTGCATTTCTCTGTTTCATACCAAGGACTGGAAATGTTTCTTGTTTTTGTTTTTTGGAGAAAGATTGAACATGTTTCGAACGCTGCCAACTCGATGCTTTGAGTCCACCCCCGCTGCCAAATCCCTGGACTTTTGACCTCTTGACTCAAGTAGCTCACGCCAGGCTCGATAATCTCACCACTGAGTTGCTTTCCAGCAAACTTGTGCAAGAATACAGCTTTTGCATCGAGGATTCGTAAATGTTCTTGTTTTTCTTCTCTTTTTTTATTCATTTGGTTTTATTCCCAAAGAATGGTTTGTTTTTGCGTTGATTTGGCAGTGTGTTTTGGTTTGTTTAGAGCTGTTGCTATTATCTTGGGCTTTGCAGGAAAGCTGATTGGGATAAAGCATTTAACTATTCTTCAAATTGGAATTTCTTCACCGCTTGTATGCTCAAAGTCGGAGGTGACGTCGCTTAATTTTTTTCACTTTTTTGTCCAATGAAGGAGACGAAATGATTGTGTATTCGATCAAGTTTTAGAATTTATGATTTGTTTCAGTTTCAACTTGTTGTTGGAAAGGTGTATATGTGAAGTTACAGCTGTCTGGTTGAGTTCTGGGTTTCTTTGTTCTGGTGGTTGTGCTTAATGTGAATTTCAATGAGCTTGCGGTTTGGGTCTATGGTTGGAATTAAGTTATGACGCTTATTGATTATCTGCCTATTTTCTGAGCAGATATACTGCTTTGATTCCCTTACCCTAGAGAAGAAATTCATTGCTGTGACCTATCCTGTTCCTCGATTTGGAGAACAAGGAGCAGTTGGGAAAGTTTGGGGTCGCTGTATTGAGAATTGTAAATTGTAATGCTTATTATTAAAGTAAAGGGTATTATGGTCAAAAACCAACTGCTACAGTATTTAATCTTCTGTTTAAAACTGAACCAAACAGAAGTACCTAAATTTCAAATATTAATAATCACTCTCTTTTTCCAACATTATCCTTCAAACTATTATACATTATCAATCACATCCTATGTACCAAACGCAGCCTTATGGTTATCTTTAACGGTGGCATTGCTATTTAGTATATGCTTATTTTTCTGTTAGGAAAAAGAAAAACAAAAAAACAAAAAAAATAGAAGGCTATGCAGGCAAACTAGATGCGTGTCTTGAAATGACAATGGAAGAGGACAATTAACCGAAAGACCCCATATCGTCTAATACTGCAAGCATTTGCATCCAGACTGGATACAATTAATGTTTACCAAATATGTGAATTAGCCAAGACTCCAAGTTCAGTGAACTGATGCCCAAACCTTACGAATTTCACGTGTGGTTTCATATTTGTTAGGTCCGAGCTTACTTTTTTATATTTCTGTTATAAAGTTTAATATTTGAATATAAATTTTTCATACCCTTTGCTTAGATCCACTGAAACCACCCATATATGGATGTCGAATATATCCCAAAGAATCTATTGTATTTACAATAATGCCCCCCAGCTATCGCTCTCTCTGGACTACTTAAAATTTCTCTACAAAATTACCTAAAAAACACCATGAAAGTGGATTTATAGATTTTTTCATAGTATATCTAATCTACAGTTTGCTGGAAGAAACATCATCTCTATACGGCTGACTCTGTTGGGCCTGAACGTATTCGGGCAGAGAGTTGAGCCCAGCTAACGTGGCCCAATCGAAATTCCCGGACCCCCAATTCTGAAGGTTCAGCTTCAGAGAATCCATTCTCGGCAAATTAGCGAAGCGGTCGTCGATATGCTCCAAGGACTCCAAAACGACGTCGTAATGAGATGAGGAAGACGGGGAGGAACCATGGCTGTACTCTCTGCTCTCTATTTCGCAACTGCTTTGGCTCTGTTTGCTTGAATTCTTCTTATAAATTCGGCAAAGCACCCAATCATCCAACTAGAATCAATTCAAGAGATAAAAGAAAAGAAAAACCATCAACGGGAAAATCACATAAAGCATAATTTCGCAGGAATTTGATGATCTTAATTCTTACCTTTGAACTGCCATGTTTTCTTGAAGGCTCAGAGAGGCGATATTCATGCATAATCCAATCGGTTTTCGATCCTTTCGGCGCTTTCCCTTCGTAGAAAACAAGGGATTTCTTGATACCGACTTTTCTTCCTTCTGTGGTTATGATCTTATCAGTCCCGGTGGCTTTCCAGTATCCGGAACCGGCGACCCTGTTCGGCCTGGACCCATTCGGGTACTTTCGGTCTCTTGGGCTGAAGAAATACCATTCCTTCTCTCCAAACACGGCCTTGCCTTCGAATACAAAACCATTTACATCAAGTATTGAATTAGCGTCAGCATGATTGGATTATTTCGAATTTTCACTTACGGGGAAGATCCCATGGATCGAATTTGTAGAGGTCGATTTCTCCGATAATCTGCAAGGGGAAATGGAGGCCTGCAACCTTTCTGCAGAGGTACTGCACTAAGAGCTCCTCGTCTGTGGGGAAGAAACGAAACCCAGGTGGCAAATTCATCTGCGAGACTGTATCAGACCGTGAAAACACCATTTTCAATTTGAGATGATTTTTTCCGGACACGGAATTTTCAAAAATTGTCCAAATATTCCTTCACTTGAATGATTTTGTTCTTATGCGGGAGTCTATTTATAAAGTTACAGGGCATTGATCGTCGAAATGACTCGCCAATTGGAGATGGAAACCTGGAGAGACTTGGCAATGAAAATAATAAATATTCTATATTGGAAGAACCTATATATAATTTTCATATGTTTATTTATCACTTAGAGACCAATCCATTGGGTTTGGGGGCAAATGCAGTGTACAGGCGACCCTCGGAGATAAATACGTTGGACAAGTCCGAGGCCACGTTTCGTCATGTGGTGTCAAGATTAAGATTACCGTACACGTCAGCCGCCACAGTCTTGGTCCGCTTGACATTTCCCGGTTCACCAGTATCTTCTCATTTTGGAGGCTAGCCAACGCCCGATATTAGTGCCTTATTAACTGAATCCTAAAATTGTTTTTGGATTACTAGAACCGATCCATACTTGTATATCTTTTTATATATCAAATCGAATCAAATATGTTATCTCATAAAATTGAATCATGATATGGCACCATGTGAAATTTTGACATTCCGTTGGTTAGCTTATCATAGGACTAATCCCTCGTAGGTCAAAGGTCCTGGCACATATATGTTTTAAATCGGATGATATGTGTGTGTAGGTAGGGATCTTAAGAAGACTGTTTACATAACAGGCCGATCCCAAGATATGACACCGTGTGAAATTTTGGACACTCTTGTGAAATTATTGTCGACATCTAGTGAGTAATACATGCAATTTACAGCACTATCTATCTGGATAGGATATACATGAGCCCGAGTAATGACCATTCATCATGAAAATGTTGGAACATCTTTTGCATCTCACATAGTGTATGGTCAACAAGAGTCCAAATGGATCAGATAGAATCGGCGGAATCCCGAATGTTCAAACATGTACGCGAATACTTTATCATGTCCTCACAATATCCGCCACCACGAAAACACATTCTGGAAGGATTTAATATGCAAATTTTGAGTGTGAGACTGCAGTCTACATGACTAAAGCACAAACTATGGATTTAATTACGTAAATAACAAATTATAAATGAACATGTAATACGTGTTCGAAGCTTTCAGCAAGGGTTTTGTCTCTGTGCAGCGTCACTTCTTAAAGATATAAGAGCATTTAGAGGGTTTAGTTTCTTTTGAAAAATATATATATTATTTCGAAGTTTTAAGGTTATTTTATGATTAATTTAGTGAATGTAACGACATTTGTGGGTTATTGATATTGTTGTTTTGGCACGTGGGGACTTTTAAGCGAACCTGACTAGTATAGTGTATTAGAACAAGTGGAACAGGTGACTCATGCATGCATCTCTGACTTTTTAAAGCCACGTGCAGACTTTGTATATATCATATCACGTATTTAACCGATTTATATACTTTTAAAACTTTAACATAAGATCGTACGCGAAATTTGTATCTTTTTATTTGTGTACATTCCTTGGTATTTTCATAATTCTAGTCTTTTTGCAAGAATTATTTGTATTGAAAATACCATCGTGAATCGTATTACGATAAGTGGGAGATAAAATTGAAATAATGGTGAAGATTATAGCTACAATTTAGACGAAAAATGTAATAAATCATCTCAATTTTAGGCTTTGAAACCCACATGCAACTTCCCTTTTTTATTCTCGAGCTCCTATCTGGAGAAACCTATAATTGCCATTTGAGGTCAATACCACACATCCTATAAGAAACTAATACACCATCTATAAGGCGGCAAAGTGCTTAGAAAGCTTTCAAACTAGAGGGAAAAATAATAATATTTACAAAATTTTAATGACTAGAGGTAATACTCGATCTTCTTCTATCTCGTTTATCACGGTCATTCACGCTATACATATGATATTTGATAAAAAAATCCAACATTTGGTATCTATCTTGAAGTAATCTTCGTTTTTTAGAATTGTGGTATCACGAATTTTTGTTAAAAGCTTTCTGGAACTGAAAGTTGCTTGAAATTTGTTGAAGAAGAAGTTGGCTCAATAATATATTGTTAATAATTATAGACGTTTGCATTGGTCACATTGCATTCAAATGTGATATTAAATATTGTACAAAATGTTGTAAGGATTGTCATTAAATTAATGAAATGTTGATAACTGCATGTCCACTCACTTTGCAATATTGTTATTATTATTATTCAATAAATATAATAATTTAAAAAAATAATGTCAGTTTCATCATTTTGTATATATTATTATTTATTGAATTATATCATGTTAAAAATTGCATGTCCACCCATTTTCAATATTGTTATTATTATTATTTTCAAATAAAGATAATAGTTAAAAAATAACGTAAATTTCATCATTTTGTATATATTTATTATTTATGAATTATATCATATTGTAGTATATATCTAATATGATAGACACCTCAATACGAGACTTGGGGGTAACAAAAACACTTTTAAGTTGTGCAATTTCTTATACATATTTAACATTTAATTTTTTATGTTAAATTTTATATCAAATATAATGATTATTTATTGATTTTATAAGCATAAAAATTCAACATTATGTTTGTATTTATGTTCAAAGTTAATAATTATAATTAAATTTAGAGAGATTCACATTAACGTGGATAATTAAGTTGTATAATAATCATGATGTTACATAAGAAAACATGAGTTAAGATAGTTTCATAAAATTTCTGCCTTGCACTCACCATTTAGTCCTTTAATCCACGGAATTTCCAGTATGTAACTTATAAGACTATATATATACTACAATGGAAGTGCAAATACGATCAGGTTCCCTCCCTACAACTCCAACTTGCTACAAGAAGGTACAATCTTTTCATACCACTTAACAAAAAAAACCCTGAAAAACACAGCTCAGTTTACCTCTTTGGCACACCAATTCTCATAAGTGCAACATATGCGATAACCCTGTAACCCACAAGCATTACTGCCAGGGCCATAAGTGAAGCGGCTTGTCCGTCGAGCCCAACCGGCTTCACTGAAGGGGAGTCTTCGACTAAACAAGTCTTACCAGAGCCACAAGGATATGTCTCACCAGGCTTATATTGCGATCCCAATAAGAGCTTGAATGTATAGTGGCTAATCGAAATATACTTGATCCATGAGATGAATTTAGGCACGTTCTGGACGTAGTATCCGCTGGCCAGAAGGAATGTGAGCATGATGACTGAACCAAGGACTATGGCAGATCTTTGACGCATAACTATGGCCCCTATGGCTAACCCGAGACCTTGAGAACATAGTACGCTATAGAGGAGAGCGAATAGGCATGAAAAGAAACATTGTGGGGTTGGTTTCAGGCCGGCCATCCAGTATGTTATGAGGACGAAAACCGTGGGTAGGACTAGTTCCATTGGCAAGTCACCTGAGGTGAGTGCCATGAAGTATGAGGAGAGGTGGTACATGCCCGAAGCACGTTCTTTCGCGAGCATCATACGTTCTTGAGGGAAGGTGAAAATAGCTTGAAAGAGCGGGTAGAAACCCCAAAATCCAGAGGCAAAAAGAAAAGTCCCACCTGTTTGCATTTGATAAAAAATTAAAAAACAAGGATAAGTGAACATGCTCTATGCGAATCGTTTTTCTTTAGCAATGCAACGTTTTTATTATGACCTGATCTTGTAAGTGACTGATATCAGATTTCCACCACAATAGCCCACACAGGATAGAGATGGCTAGCACCTGTCCTATCTTGACACCGGAGAAAGAGTCGTGCTTTCGTTCTTTCAAGCTTCGTCTTAGTAAAACCGAAAATTGTTCCCACCAAGTGGTAGCCCATCCGCGAAACTGCCTATCATCCATCGTCGAGTCGTAGCATTGGTAGCCAACGTTAAGTTCCGCATTCACATTGTCTGATAGGTTAGTCTTGTATGCCAACACCAACTTTTGCTTGATAGCTGTTTGGTCTTCATTTGTATCAGCAGTTGCAACTCCTAACAAAATAAGAAAGAAATGTAATTCTATAAGGTAATGTATTCACTTTGCAAAAAAATAAAATAAGAAACATGCATGGAAGCATCTGTTTGAAAATCATGGAGATATATATATATATTTATTCAGCATACCGTTGGCAAGATCTAACAAGAAGTCTGCGGGATTCATAGCAAGTAAAGGAGCGAAACCAATGGAGGCGAAATAATCCAATGCCCCGGATCCCTTCCCAAAGTACAAAGGATTTCCTTCGGACAGCAACAAAACCTTATGAAACATATAGTACAGCCTACTAGAAGGCTGATGAATCGTCATCACTATAGTTCGACCTCCATTACTCAGCTCCCAGAGCTTGGAAACAATTCTCTGAGCTGTGGTGGAATCAAGCCCTGAAGTTGGCTCATCAAGAAAAATAAGGCTCGGATTGATCAATAGTTCTTGTCCAATACTGACCCTTTTTCTTTCACCCCCGGAAACTCCCCTTAGAAGGGGTTCCCCTATGATACTATCCCTGCATCTTGATAATCCAAGCTGAGTTATAACAGCTTCGGCCTTTTGCACCTGTCGTATATATATGACGAACAGTATAAACCATTGATCAAAGACTTGCATATGGATCACTATTTTTTGCATCCCATATTCTTTCTTCCAACCATGATTAGGTAACTAAAAATACATGTATACATGTGCGAAGGTACCTTCTCTTGTTTAGTTAATGTTCTAGGCAGGCGGAGGAGTGCGGTGTACACTAACGTCTCGGTCACAGTAAGGTGAGGATGGAGGGCATCGTCCTGTGTCACGAATCCGGTGTTGCGCTTCATCGCATTTGAGAATGGCATGCCATTGTAGGTAATGCTCCCAGCCAATCCGCCGCCAAGCCGGCCACCAACAGCGGTTAACAACGTAGTTTTGCCGCTGCCGGATGGACCGAGCATGGCTAACATTTCGCCTGGGAGCACGACTCCGGAGACTCCTCTCAAGATTTGTTTTTCTTCGGTTTTGGCTACATTTTTGTTTAGGATTCCACCTTGGTTGATTTTGATCTTGTAGACCACTTCCTCGAACTGCATCAAAGTTTGATCATCCGGCAAAAGTTATACGCTAGATTCTCAATCCTTTCTTTGACCAAAAATGTTATTTCTAAAAATATTTCTCGCATTGTTGCTTATCGTGGCTCATTTATTGAATTTTCCAGTTTTTTCGTTTCTCTAACAGAACCCATCAAATCCCTCGAGGGGTTTAAAGTTATCACATTTTTTAGGTAAATTCAAAGGGATCAGGTAAAATTTAAAGATGTTTTCAAACGATTCAGAAGAAATTGAGCAATCAAGAATTGGTGACATAATATATATATAACTGTATAATATCCACACGAAAGATTACGAAATATTGAATTTTTCATGAAATCCATATATTGAATGAAAACATTACTTGTTATTTTAAGGAAATCACTTGTAATAATGTAACTGGGATAGAATAATGAATCGAAAATCTTAATAGGAAAAATTGGTTGAAAAGGAAATCTCAAATGGCTACTATAAGCTATACCAATTATATATATATTAAGGGATTTTTTTGTTGAAATATTATTTTGTATAAAACTCTGAACATTTTAGATTCTTTCGAGTTCATGCACACATATTCGTTCAAATGTGTATGTATATATATATATATATATATATATATATATATATATATATATATATATATATATATATATATATATATATATATATATATATATATATATATATATATATATATATATATATATATATATATATATATATATATATATACATACACATTTGAACGAATATGTGTGCATGAACTCGAAAGAATCTAAAATGTTCAGAGTTTTATACAAAATAATATTTCAACAAAAAAATCCCTTAATATATATATAATTGGTATAGCTTATAGTAGCCATTTGAGATTTCCTTTTCAACCAATTTTTCCTATTAAGATTTTCGATTCATTATTCTATCCCAGTTACATTATTACAAGTGATTTCCTTAAAATAACAAGTAATGTTTTCATTCAATATATGGATTTCATGAAAAATTCAATATTTCGTAATCTTTCGTGTGGATATTATACAGTTATATATATATTATGTCACCAATTCTTGATTGCTCAATTTCTTCTGAATCGTTTGAAAACATCTTTAAATTTTACCTGATCCCTTTGAATTTACCTAAAAAATGTGATAACTTTAAACCCCTCGAGGGATTTGATGGGTTCTGTTAGAGAAACGAAAAAACTGGAAAATTCAATAAATGAGCCACGATAAGCAACAATGCGAGAAATATTTTTAGAAATAACATTTTTGGTCAAAGAAAGGATTGAGAATCTAGCGTATAACTTTTGCCGGATGATCAAACTTTGATGCAGTTCGAGGAAGTGGTCTACAAGATCAAAATCAACCAAGGTGGAATCCTAAACAAAAATGTAGCCAAAACCGAAGAAAAACAAATCTTGAGAGGAGTCTCCGGAGTCGTGCTCCCAGGCGAAATGTTAGCCATGCTCGGTCCATCCGGCAGCGGCAAAACTACGTTGTTAACCGCTGTTGGTGGCCGGCTTGGCGGCGGATTGGCTGGGAGCATTACCTACAATGGCATGCCATTCTCAAATGCGATGAAGCGCAACACCGGATTCGTGACACAGGACGATGCCCTCCATCCTCACCTTACTGTGACCGAGACGTTAGTGTACACCGCACTCCTCCGCCTGCCTAGAACATTAACTAAACAAGAGAAGGTACCTTCGCACATGTATACATGTATTTTTAGTTACCTAATCATGGTTGGAAGAAAGAATATGGGATGCAAAAAATAGTGATCCATATGCAAGTCTTTGATCAATGGTTTATACTGTTCGTCATATATATACGACAGGTGCAAAAGGCCGAAGCTGTTATAACTCAGCTTGGATTATCAAGATGCAGGGATAGTATCATAGGGGAACCCCTTCTAAGGGGAGTTTCCGGGGGTGAAAGAAAAAGGGTCAGTATTGGACAAGAACTATTGATCAATCCGAGCCTTATTTTTCTTGATGAGCCAACTTCAGGGCTTGATTCCACCACAGCTCAGAGAATTGTTTCCAAGCTCTGGGAGCTGAGTAATGGAGGTCGAACTATAGTGATGACGATTCATCAGCCTTCTAGTAGGCTGTACTATATGTTTCATAAGGTTTTGTTGCTGTCCGAAGGAAATCCTTTGTACTTTGGGAAGGGATCCGGGGCATTGGATTATTTCGCCTCCATTGGTTTCGCTCCTTTACTTGCTATGAATCCCGCAGACTTCTTGTTAGATCTTGCCAACGGTATGCTGAATAAATATATATATATATCTCCATGATTTTCAAACAGATGCTTCCATGCATGTTTCTTATTTTATTTTTTTGCAAAGTGAATACATTACCTTATAGAAGTACATTTCTGGCTTATTTGGTTAGGAGTTGCAACGGCTGATACAAATGAAGACCAAACAGCTATCAAGCAAAAGTTGGTGTTGGCATACAAGACTAACCTATCAGACAATGTGAATGCGGAACTTAACGTTGGCTACCAATGCTACGACTCGACGATGGATGATAGGCAGTTTCGCGGATGGGCTACCACTTGGTGGGAACAATTTTCGGTTTTACTAAGACGAAGCTTGAAAGAACGAAAGCACGACTCTTTCTCCGGTGTCAAGATAGGACAGGTGCTAGCCATCTCTATCCTGTGTGGGCTATTGTGGTGGAAATCTGATATCAGTCACTTACAAGATCAGGTCATAATAAAAACGTTGCATTGCTAAAGAAAAAGATTCGCATAGAGCATGTTCACTTATCCTTGTTTTTTTATTTTTTATCAAATGCAAACAGGTGGGACTTTTCTTTTTTGCCTCTGGATTTTGGGGTTTCTACCCGCTCTTTCAAGCTATTTTCACCTTCCCTCAAGAACGTATGATGCTCGCGAAAGAACGTGCTTCGGGCATGTACCACCTCTCCTCATACTTCATGGCACTCACCTCAGGTGACTTGCCAATGGAACTAGTCCTACCCACGGTTTTCGTCCTCATAACATACTGGATGGCCGGCCTGAAACCAACCCCACAATGTTTCTTTTCATGCCTATTCGCTCTCCTCTATAGCGTACTATGTTCTCAAGGTCTCGGGTTAGCCATAGGGGCCATAGTTATGCGTCAAAGATCTGCCATAGTCCTTGGTTCAGTCATCATGCTCACATTCCTTCTGGCCAGCGGATACTACGTCCAGAACGTGCCTAAATTCATCTCATGGATCAAGTATATTTCGATTAGCCACTATACATTCAAGCTCTTATTGGGATCGCAATATAAGCCTGGTGAGACATATCCTTGTGGCTCTGGTAAGACTTGTTTAGTCGAAGACTCCCCTTCAGTGAAGCCGGTTGGGCTCGACGGACAAGCCGCTTCACTTATGGCCCTGGCAGTAATGCTTGTGGGTTACAGGGTTATCGCATATGTTGCACTTATGAGAATTGGTGTGCCAAAGAGGTAAACTGAGCTGTGTTTTTCAGGGTTTTTTTTGTTAAGTGGTATGAAAAGATTGTACCTTCTTGTAGCAAGTTGGAGTTGTAGGGAGGGAACCTGATCGTATTTGCACTTCCTAATTGGAGCTGTACATTTTTATACGTGAGGGTCAATAGATGCTATGCAATTTTTTGAGACCTGCATTTCAGCATTTGGATTTTCACTTGGCTGGGCAGAACAAGATATTTTTTGAGACCTGCATTTCAGCAATTTTTTGAGACTTGCATTTCAGCATTTGGATTTTTCACTTGGCTGGTCAATAGAGCTGTATCATTTGTAGTTAGCTTTGAATGATATTACTTGGCTGGGCAAAACAAGAGATGCAGACTGTCCTTAAAAAATTTTTTTCCAAAATATATCGGTTATTTAGGTTAGCGACCGAAATAACCGATTTTTTTCGGTTTCGGTTATTATCGGTTTTCGTAAAAAATCGGTCGGTTCGGTTATTTTAAAAAAGATCGATTATGGTCGGTTAAAAAAAAATCGGTTCGGTCGGTAACCGAACCGACCGAATGCTCACCCCTACATGCACATCTTTTATCTTTATTAAGTGGTCAAATCTTGAAAGATTTAGATGTGCACAATCTATAAGAGTTTGAATCAATCAAAATACCTAAAGATGTATCTTATCGAGGTTTGTCACAATCTTGAAAGATTTGTTGATGGCACAAATCACCTATAAATAGTGGCTCAGGGTCCCTAAACACACACACCATAAATCATTCATACCATCTATTGTGAGGTCTCGAGTGCTTAGAAGACTCTGTAGCAATTTCAGTTCGTTGCTCGTGCTGTCTAAAGTTCCGCATCAGAATCAATGGCTGGAGGTAATTCTTGATCCGTTTTCCGCATTCAGTATCATGTTATTCAGTCAAAATGATTTAATTCTTACAGTTGGTATCAGAGCGGTTTTTTCTCCGCCTTGATTTGTTAAATTTTAAGAATCCCAATTTATGATTTTATGTACAATTTTCGAATTTTTGTACCCTAAACCATAATTTCTTCCAACTACCCTTAATTGGCCGCCGACCGCCGCTAATCACCGAATTGATATCACCAACCGAGAGCCCACGAAACTCCGACCTCACGCCGCCCTTCATCGGCTGCTAAGTCGAGTTTTTGGCCGGAAAATCGTGTTTTTCCGACACGAATTTTCGATAAATTCCGGCCGAAATCCAACGATTTCTCGGCCATTCAGGCGACGGGTATTGAGGGGAAAGGTAGGATATCGTGTTATCATATCAGTGGTGGCCTCAATCGACCATGCCTCGTCGGAATTTCGCCGGAATCTCGGTTATTCTCCGTCGAACCCGATCACGTTTTAACAAAAAAAAAATTCCTTCCCGATTTCGGCGTTTTGGTCGACGGCGAAGGCTTGGTTGGGGTCGTCCGTCCTCAGGCTGTCGACGGCCGTCGGTGTTTGGCCGGATTTTGGCGGCGGCGGCGGAATTTGGTGTTAAGGGCCTAGGGTTTGGGTTTTGGTAATTTTGGGGTAAATTTCGAAAATTGTGATTTTTTTGGGGCCAATTTCGAAATTTGTAATTTCTTTGGGGCTAATTCGAAAATCTGGAATTTTTCTGGGGCCGATTTGTAATTTTTGAACTTTCAAAAGTAAGGGCTGTTTTGATTTTGCAATATTCTGAAATTTTGAAATTTGGTAAATTTGGATTTCTATAGATTTGTTTCCAAATTTTGGATATTTGCATGTTTTGCATATTTCTTTTAAATATGTTATCATGATTAATTTCTTTATTTGCATTCAATTAATTATTATGTTTGATGTTATTGAATCCAATGTTGTTGGGAATGGTACAATGATTGATGGTCTTTTCTCAATTGCTTTACAAAACAATCGTAACACTACTATGCATGTTCACGCGGGTATTAAAAGATGTGTTATAAATGATAATTCCTCTATTTTATGGCATCGGAGACTAGGTCATATCTCCATTGATAGAATTAAGAGATTAGTAAAAGATGGAGTACTTAGTACTTTGGATTTTACTAATTTCAAGACTTGTGTTGACTGCATTAAGGGCAAGCAGACAAACAAATCAAAAAAGGGGTGCCAAGAGGAGTACTACATTATTAGAAATCATACATTCAGATATATGCTGTCCAGACATGGATATGCATAGTCCGAAATATTTCATCACCTTTATTGATGATTACTCACGATACATGTATATCTACTTGCTTCATAATAAGAACGAAGCATTAGATGCCTTTAAAATTTTAAGGCTGAGTAGAAAAACAATGTGATAAACAAATTAAGATCGTGAGTACTGATAGAGGTGGTGAATATTATGGTAGATACACTGAGAATGGACAAGCTTTAGGTCCTTTTGCGAAGTTTCTGCAGGAAAATGGGATTGTTGCCCAATACACTATGCCTGGTTCTTCGGACCAAAATGGTGTGGCTGAAAGAAGAAACCGAACTTTAATGGACATGGTTAGGAGTATGCAAAGCAACTCCAAACTTCCTAAATCCTTGTGGACAGATGCTCTTAAAACGGCAGTGTATATATTAAACCGAGTTCCAACCAAGGCCGTCCCAAAGACGCCATTTGAGTTATTGAAAGGTTGGAAACCGAGTTTGCAACATATACGCGTTTGGGGATGCCTGTCTGAAGTAAGAGTTTATAATCCACTAGAAAAGAAACTAGATCCAAGAACTATAAGTGGATATTTCATTGGGTATGCCGAAAAATCCAAAGGGTATAGATTCTATTGTCCATCTCATAGCACTATGATTGTGGAATCAAGAAATGCCAAATTTCTTGAGGATGACTTGATTAGTGGGAGTGAAAGTTCCCAAGATATAATTCTTGAGAATGATCGCATTAATGATCAACCCTCTTATTCAAGAGATCCATTGGTCATTCACACCCCTCAAGATCCAATGGGTGTTGAACAACCAATACATGAGAATCCACAGAATGCTGATAACAATCTAGATGATCATATTGTTCAAGTGGAACAAAGGAAAAATGTTGATCAGTCTGCTGACCAACATACTCTCCAAAGTGACACCTTAAGAAGATCAACTAGAATAAGGAGATCAGCAATACCTAGTGACTATTTTGTGTATCTGCAAGAATCGGATTTTAATGTTGGAGCCGATAGTGATCCTGAAACATTTTCACAAGCCATAAGCTGTAGTGAATCAAAATTATGGTACGATGCTATGAATGAAGAAATGAATTCTATGGCATCGAACGAAGTCTGGGATCTTGTTCCGTTGCCTGATGGTTCTCGAACCATTGGATGTAAATGGGTCTTTAAGACAAAGAAAGACTCATTAGGCAACATTGAAAGATATAAAGCAAGACTCGTTGCTAAGGGATTAACTCAACGCGAATGAATCGATTACAAAGAGACATTCTCTCCCGTCTCCAAGAAGGATTCTCTTCGCATTATTATGGCATTAGTTGCACATTTTGATCTTGAAAGTTGCAACAAATGGATGTGAAAACAGCATTTCTTAATGGTGACCTAGAGGAAGAAGTTTACATGAAACAACCTGAAGGATTTTCCTCTAGTGGTGGTGATCACTTGGTGTGCAAGCTTAAGAAATCTATATACGGATTGAAACAAGCATCCCGTCAATGGTATTTAAAGTTTCATGATGTCATCTCTTCATTTGGTTTTGTCGAGAATGTCATGGATCAATGTATATACCAGAAGGTTAGTGCCTAGTGGGAGCAAAATTTGTTTCCTAATTCTGTATGTGGATGATATATTACTTGCAACCAATGATATGGGTTTGCTATATGAGGTGAAACAATTTCTATCTAAAAAATTTGATATGAAGGATATGGGTGATGCATCTTATGTCATCGGCATCAAGATACATCGAGATAGATCTCGTGGGATCTTAGGATTATCTCAAGAAACCTATATCAACAAAGTTTTAGAGAGATTTCGGATGAAAGATTGTTCACCTAGTGTGGCTCCTGTCGTGAAGGGCGACCAATTCAATTTGGATCAATGCCCGAAAAATGACTTTGAAAAGTAACAAATGAAAAACATTCCTTATGCTTCTGCTGTCGAAAGCTTGATGTATGCTCAAGTTTGCACTAAACCTGATATTGCATACATAGTTGGAATGTTGGGGCGTTATCAGAGTAATCCAGGTTTAGACCACTGGAAAGCTGCAAAGAAAGTGTTGAGGTACCTTCAAGGGACCAAAGACTACATGCTTATGTTCAGACGAACTGACAATCTGGAAGTTATTGGCTACTCTGATTCAGACTATGCTGGCTGCATGGACTCAAGAAAATCCAATTCAGGATATATTTTCTTGCTAGCCGGTGGAGCTGTATCTTGGAGAAGTGCAAAACAGTCCTTGACTGCTACTTCCACTATGGAGGCTGAGTTCGTATCTTGTTTTGAGGCCACCTCACATGGTGTTTGGATGAAGAGTTTCATTTCTGGGCTTAGAGTTGTGGATTCCATTTCTAGGCCATTGAGGATATTCTGTGATAATTCAGCTGCTGTCTTTATGGCTAAGAACAATAAAAGTGGGAGTCGAAGCAAGCACATCGACATAAAGTACTTAGCCATAAGAGAACGTGTTAAAAATAAAACAGTGGTCATTGAACACATTAGCACTGAATTGATGATTGCCGATCCTTTGACTAAGGGCATGCCACCGCAAAAAAATTAAGGATCATGTAGACAGAATGTGACTAGGTTCCCTTATGTAATTATTATTGTAAGAACAATTTTCAGTTATTAATGAAATTCTATTACGAATTTCTCATATTTTGTGTACACATTCATTGTTTGAGAAATATCACTAAAGTTGGACCTTGAATAAACATGAGGTTTATTCATTAAGTTATATCTGTAGAGGAACATAATACATCGTGATACATGGAAGATAATACTCGATCTTAGGGGACTTATCGCCATGATTCGTGTATTTTGTTTACTCATTTGTGATGATGAGATACATATGTGCCAAGTGGGAGACTGTTAGAAATATTTTATTTGGACATCAAAAATATTATCTCATTAAGTGGCACATATAGATTTTGATTGAGATTTGATCATGCACATCTTTTTATCTTTATTAAGTGGCCAAATATTGAAAGATTTAGGAGACTGTTAGAAATATTTTATTTGGACATCAAAAATATTATCTCATTAAGTGGCACATATAGATTTTGATTGAGATTTGATCATGCACATCTTTTATCTTTATTAAGTGGCCAAATCTTGAAAGATTTAGATGTGCACAATCTATAAGAGTTTGAATCAATAAAAATACCTAAAGATGTATCTTATCGAGATTTGTCACAATCTTGAAAGATGATGGCACAAATCACCTATAAATAGTGGCTCAGGGTCCCTAAGCACACACACCATAAATCATTCATACCATCTATTGTGAGGTCTGGAGTGCTTAAAAGACTTACATTAGTTTGATAGGAGTACTAAGAATCAAATTGAGATAAATATGTATTTGGTTAGCCGAAATAATTAGGTATATACAAAACTCTGTAAAATGACTCAAAAATAAAAGGTTACGTTTCATAAGGTTGTGCCATAAGTTTCAACTATAAATTAAAAACAAACACAGTTACTTCTTTTCTTTTTTTTCCCCCTTGATCGACCATGCGCATAGGAAATAATGAAATATTGAATTTTCACTTTTCTTGGTTATACACTTCCATCTGACAACAAAATCAAGAACCATCGGAAAGAAAAGAGAAGAAAATTCAACACTTCTCAAGCTGGAATCGACTCGTTTCCTTGAGTTTCCGTTCTTCAATCTGCAACATATATCCAAATTATGAAATCTGTAATCTGATATATATATCCATTGGGCCGGGGAAGTCTTGAACGTTATCATAATAATTATCACCTTAGGCTGATTCGCAGAAGGTGGCAAGAGCTTCCGACCCATTTTACTCCTAGCAAGAATCCCTCTTGTAACTGGTGAGATTATCTGATCTGTAGGACTTGTGTACCTACGGAACCGAAACCGGTCGACCCCAGTAATGTTATGTGAATAAAATTTGACAAAACCAAAGTTGACATCCTGCAAGATTTGTGTACCTTTCCGGGTATTTGAATGCCTTGGGGACTTTCAGCCGATCGGGCGTGCCAGTTTTACTTAGAGATTTTGGACTTCTGGTTTGGTTCTGAAGCGGCGGAGTGATCTCTCCAGCGGGGTGAGATTTGGGAGGTGGGGTATGGGGTACTTTTTCCATTGAATTTTTTGGACAGAGAAGTTCGAATTTGTGAAGACTTGAAGTGGGATTTAATAGAAGTGGATTTAATTTTATGGTATCTGTTGATTGAGTTGCCGAATGTGACCGTTTGGGGAGGAAGATCACCAGCATTATGTGGATTTCCAACGGTCTAATTTCTTGGCGTCAAAAAGTCAAATAAATAATGAAAAGTGTCGTGCCAAACCACGACGGATTTATCTTTATTATATTCAGTCAACTATCATCATAGGATTCAAAGCATCATAAATTTAGTCTCAATTTTGTGGTAATGGAAAGTCAAGGAAAGGGTAATTATAAATGATGTAAAATAATAAAAAGCTTAAGATACATGTAAATTAGTTTGATAAGAGTTATTTAATTTGATTGATTAAATTTGAGATAAAATGCTAGATTATATATTTTAACTAAAATTATAAAATATAACAAAAGAAAAAAATGAGGGTATTGTAATTTTATATTAATAATTTGATTAATATGAGATAAATGAATAAATTAAATATATGATTGATTTAAGATAAATGATTAATATTTTTATTATTATAAAATAAATAATATTTCAATCGAACATTGAAAGAATAATATTAATAAAATTAATCATATATAATACTCAAAGCAAATACACCATAGTGGAATCGATTCTTCATGGTTCAGTTCAGTCCATCTTATCTCCCAACATCAAAATCATCTCTAGTATTTGATAAATCGATCCAAATATGTTCCTAACATTTGAAGAATAGTGTTATCTATACAGAAAATTGGAATGAAGTTAACATCACTCTATAAATAATATGATAAATTTATTGAATGACAGTAATAGCTTAAAGAATAGCCTTTATTTGTTTGATCGTTCCTCTAAATTCAAGTTAACCTCATAATGCAATATAATTGACCAAGTTCATAGCCATTCTCATTTTCACGATAGTTTCATCGAGTTATGTTGGGATCAAGCCCGTATCATTAGGTCAAAAGCTATATTTTTTAGCCAAGGTGTAACTTTATTTCCGTATAATATTGTAGCACAGAATGTATCTATCATAAATTAGTAACTTTGTATTGTGTTGTACCCATCTATCTAGCTTTGTTTTCATGTTTGTATGATAACATATATTGTTGGAAAGCAAGCGGACTCGCTTGTTGCATTTTGTATAAAAACAAAAAAATAAATTCGGTTACTTATCCTGACTTAATGATGTTTAATTGTTAATTACCCTTAACTGTTTTTGATTTACAGTTGAATAGACAAAATCTACAGAGTATGGTTACAACTCATAATGAAACCATAACAAGATATTCAAAATCATGGATTTATAATTTAGCCATCCATATGCAATCTTGATTGAAACAAAAAGTTGAGTTAAGAGTGCAAGGGTGAGAGCAGTACTAGGATGAGTGACATCCTGGGAAGCTCTCGTACGTCAAGCTACTGACGTAGTGTCGCTTGATCTGTTTGACCAGGTGGGTTGTAAAAGTGTAACGTCGGATCTTAACGGATAATACTACTCTGCTGGGGATAGGACCGACTGTCGGAAAATGGTAAGACTGATCTATAAAGGAAATGAGACAACACCAATAATTAGACACGCATCCTCCTCGGACTCAAGACCTAACAACCCGATCCTAACGCACATAATAGGTGCACTCTGTGCTGCCATATTATAAGGAAATAAAGTTGCATCTTGACTAACAATTATAACTTTTGACCTAATGATAAGTGTTTGATCCTAGCACACTAGGAATTAAAATTTATCCATACATATGCAACGTTGACACAGGGGCCAAAAGTAGTTGCGACAGATACAGTCCATATCTATTATCCTGAAGTCATCTTTAGCATTTCATGTTGCTGACGTGATGGCTAAGATTTGGTACACGAATGTAGTTTATAATTATCAAAAAATGGGAAAACAAAAGCTTGTAACCAAAAAATAAGAAGGTAATTTGGTCAACAAAGGTGAGTTTGGGGTGTGAACTGGAGAATGATTGGACATCCAAAATCTGTCAGGACTAAATCTCATCGTTCCTTCGATCCGTTTAGCATTCTCAGGAGCCCCCCCACGACGTGTCTGCAATTGATCTGAATTTGCAGATCACAAAAAGGCTCTCATTTATCAAGATTTGACAAAAAAAAAGGGACCGTCAAGAAGATGGGCCTTAAATTTTGACTGATATATGATAAGAATCTGGAAATATATTTTTGGTATGAGCTATTAGAGGTAAAACTGTTTATAGTATTTTATTTACTAAACTTAGATTTTATTTTAAAAATATTTATTTAGTTTGTAAATCTTAACTATTTAAAATTTTTTAACAGCATGTGAATGATTCGCAATAGTAGAAAAATGGGCCACTTACTAATTCTCGTACCGCCACATTGAATTTTAAAATTAAAAAAATCGTTTTTTTTTTCCTTTTCAAATTCCGAATGATGACCAGCGACCTTATGAATATGCTGAATTTTCTCTTTTCTCCTTTGAATTTCCTCGTTGATTTCTAAATACCCTTGCTTGTGAATGAACCTAGTGATAGGCAATTTTCCCTTGGGAGAAAAACCAAAACGGGACGGTTTTGGACGACTTGTCGGTTTCGGTTTAGGGGATTTTGAAAATCCCGCAGGGAACCGACCCCGCCCAATGATGATGACGATGATGATAATAATGATAATAATAATAATAATAATAATAATAATAATAATAATAATAATAGTAATAATAATAATAATAACAATATAAGAAAAAACATATGCTATTAACTTGGACAAAACTTTCAATCCCTAAATAACAGCAAATAAAATCCCTAAGTAGCAATTAATTTTTGAATACTAAATGATTAATAATTATCAATTATTTTTGAATACTAAATTATTATTAAGTTATACAAAAAATTTAAAGTGGGGATGGAATCCTCATCCTCACGGGGTCGGGGATGGGGATCCTCGATTCTACGAATCGGAGATGGTGGGTTTGATATGAGTCGAGGGCGAGGATGGGGATGGCAGACCGGACCCGTCCCCGTTGCGATCCATTGTCATCCCTTTATGAACCTCTGAATCCCTTAAATTCACCTTCTAATCTTCATTTTAGATATTGTATGTTAGATAAATACTGACTTTTATATAAACCTTATTCAAATATTATTAATATAAGCTAACACATCAAAACATCAATTTAACGGAAACGAACTTAAATCCATAACTACAAATGTTTGACGGAGATACGAACTTTGAAATCTTTTAGATTAATGTATCTTTTAAGAAGTTATTGAATATAAGATATAGAAAATTCAGAGACACTTGAACATGGGACCACAACTCATATTTCTAACTGAATAAATGTATACTCTCCTTACTTCTAATTTAGCCTTTCATAAACTAATAAATGAGAAAATAGGGATTTGAACATAATACCATACTCTTTAATTTTATGCTCCAAACACGATAGAAAATATAACTCAAGCATAGCGCTTAATTAGGTTCAACCTGTTATGATAGCAATACATAAACTCATTTAATTATATCCAACATTATATCATGAACTTACTATTTCTTAAAATCCTTTATTGGTCCGAATTTTCCTTTTCTCATATACCGAGTTCTACTATTTTCACTGGGATTTTACCTTATCTAGTCTAACATAACATACTTGCCCACGTTAAATAAAATGTCGACGTCCTCACGACTTAGGTTCCTTGATTTAAATCCCACCAAAATGAGTTGTTTAATAAGATAGAAAATCTTCCACCCCTTTAACAAAATGTCTGCCGGCATAATCTTAGTAAATGGTTTTTGACTATTGACATCGCAAGATGAACGGAAAAGAATCAAGAGAAAAAAAATCACCTTTAGGGGCGAAAACATCTTTTCTAATCAGAGTTTTCGGTGCCTAATACTAGTCAGTCGACCATAAAAAAGTTGAAAAGAGCCCGCTTACCCACTCCCCTTTCCTCCCATTGCTAGCTAGTTCAAACCTTCAATTATACAGGGAAAAGCACATTGCTGAATAATACAATTCAATGTTTACAACCATGATCCAGAAGCCACAATATTTAAAAATCAAGCCTCAATTTTGTCAAAAATTTATGGTTATCCACTGTACAATTTCCAGCCGTTCACACTTCTCTAACCTTCTATAAATAGAGATTTTAATTTCAGTTATATCATCCATTGTGAGTAAAACATCTTCCCCTTAAAGAGTGGTGAGAGTTTGAGTTTTTGAGAGTTTTTTTTGGACTTTGGAAATCTCGTGTAATATATTCTTGTGAGTAATATAAGTTTGTTTTTCTCTCAAATTTACCTTCACAACACTCAAATGATCCATTGAATCACAATAAGTGGTATCAGAGCCTTGTTAGAGGTGTTGGTCGAAGTTGCAGTAGGCTGTTCGAAATTTGTGTTGTTTGCGACATGCTCGAAATTAATGTCTGAGCATACTGTTGGATTTTTCTCGTCGAACGGATTCCAACGCAATCAAAAACGTATTTTTCGACGTGAAACGAGCCCAGACTGAACTCAAAGTTTGGTCAACTTTCCTAAGAGTTACTATTCTTGCCGGAGAGGACGACTGTTCACCGCCAACACTGTTCATTTTTTTCACACTAGTCCCTCAATTTTTTGAAAACTGAAATTTGGTACCTCAAGTTCATAAATTTCAGATTGGTGCCTCAAACTTTATAAATTGCATGTTCCCCTGAGCTTTCTAAAATTGCAGATTGGTCCCTTCAAGTTTTAAAATAATGTAGTTTTGCCCCAATAGTGGAATTTTGATTCCAAAGAGGCAATTCCACCTTTTTCAGCCGTTTCGCACGTAACGGTGTGCTCCATTTTTCATGAGTCAGCCCCGATATTGGTGAATACATTCTTGCAAGGTGATAATACCACAGAAGAGTCAATATCATCTTTCGGAGCCATGATTATGCTCACTGCCACCAACTACACGCTGTGGAGACCTCGGATGGAAGATCTCCTTAGTTGTAAAGATTTGTTCGATCCCATAGAAACAAAGGGTAAAAATCCCGATCCACCAAGGAGTTAGAGCGGAGGAAATCAAATCGTAAAACTATTGATCAGATCCGACAATGGATTGACCATAGTGCTTCCACCAAGTTGCACGGGAGACAGACACATATGACCTCTGGAAGAAGTTGGAGGACATGTACCAGGCCAAGACCATTCGAGATAAGGCCTTGTTGATGAGGCGCTTAGTCAACATGAAGCTGAAAAGTGGAACTTCAATTGTCGAGAATACCAGTGAGTTCCAGAGCTTGGTCAACCAGTTGTCGTCTGTAGAGATACCACATGGTGATGAAGTACAAGCGCTTCTACTTCTCAGTTCTCTTCCTGACAGTTGGGAAACACTGGTAGTATCACTCAGCAACTCAACCCCAGATGGCAAACTTACCATGTCTATGGTTAAGAATTCCTTGTTCAACGAGGAGGCCAGGAGGAAGGAGATGGGCATAGATAAGACCCATGTCCTTATCATAGAGAATCGAGGAAGGCAGCAAGGGAGACCTCAAAGGAGCAATAGAGGGGAGGGGAGTGGCAGGAGCAACAGCAGGGGCAAATCCATGGATGGCAAAAAACCAACATACAAGTGCCATCATTGTGGATTAGAGGGTAATATGAAGAAGATCTACTATAAATGGCGAGAAGAACAAGGCCAGAGCAGTTCACAGCCAAATAACAAGGGTGGAGAAACGCTAGTTACTATTTCTGAATGTAGCTTTCTGTTCAACCCATGATGAGACATGTCTTAACATCAAGAGAAGACACGGAATGGGTGGTAGATACTGCAACGTCCTACCACGTGACTACACACAAGGAGTATTTCACAACATACAAAACCGGAGACTTTGGAGCTGTGATGATGTGAAATTCTAGTTCCTCTGGGATTGTAGGAATTGGTGACGTTCAGAAAAAGACAAATTCCGGGAGTACAACTTTGAAGGATGTCCGCCATGTGCCAGATCTTTGGCTGAATCTACTTTCAGGAATAGCCCTTGACAAACAGGGCTATGATAGTCATTTTAGCAAAGGCACGTGGAAGTTGTCAAGAGACGCTATGATAGTCGCTCAAGGACATATTTGTCGCATACTGTACAAGACTCATGTGAATATTTGTACAGACAGCCTCAATGTAGCAGAAAGGAGTCTTCTCAGAATCTATGGCACCAGAGACTCGGCCACATGAGTGAAAAAGAGTTTTCTATCCTGATAAAGAAAGAGCTTATCAATGTTGACAAGAACACTGCAGTAGATCCTTGCAATCATTGTCTTTTTGGTAAACAGCACATAGTCTCGTTCAATTACTCTTCAACGAGAAGATCAGAGTTGCTCAGTCTGGTACACTCTGATGTTTGCGGTCCCATAGAGGTCAACGGAAATAGATACTTGCTAACGTTCATTGATGATGCTTATCGAAAAGTGTGGGTGTATTTCTTAAAGACAAAGGACCAGGTGTTCGAGTATGATGGAAATGAGAACCAGTGCCAGATTGATTTGTTACCAGTTTAAGGATCATAAAACACCAGATTATGTGCAATTTAAAAAAATTTAAAATGCAGCACGCAAAAACCAAGTACTAGATTGTGCCTAAGCTGGACCAGCTCAGAGCAGCGCTGTGAGCTGGTCTAGCTCGCGTGCGATCTGGTCTATTAAAAACTTGAGCTGCAATAGCTCTGGTTCTTGAAAGTTTCTAACACCGAGAAGTACATCATATTAGGTATAAAAACCAAGAAAAAACATCTGAAATACTATTTGAAAACTGAAAGCTTAAAACAGGTTTAAAACATGAAATACGATGCTAACAGAAAGCTGTAAAGAAACAATACGCTGCGAATTTGTTTATGGAAGTTCGGAGCTCAATCTCCTACATCCCCCCTTCTTCCACACAGGAAAGATCCACTAGAATATTTGATCTTACAGCTCTCTGTACAGATCCGATCCAACAGCCCTCAAGCTGCGATAACTCCTAGTCCACTATTGCACACCAGCTCGCAGGCTGTGTGTCTAACAACACTTCTTTTACGTCTCAGTGATAAAGACTACAATGATAGTTTGTGATTGTGATTCACTCATTTATTTTGTTTCGCAAATCTCTCGTATATATGTGAGTGATCTGTGTGTGAGAAGTTAAAGTGTAAGCTCATTATCTCTTTTGTTTTCTCACACATGGGAAGTGCTTCTTTAAAACTGATAACCCATTGTCTTCCTTGGCTTGTGAAGTCAAATATGATTACTCATTGAAGCTCACGGCCTGTGCACTAGCTCACACATGAGCACGAGATCAGCTTTCACACCAGCTGCCACCTGAGTGTGCAAGCTCTCGACTATGCACAGCTTTCTATTTTCTGTTTTGTACCAATATGCACTTGTGTTCTGTTTCACTCATATGTCGATTCTGCTGTCTTCTTTTTGTTCTCTGTTCTTTGATGTATATAAAGCATTTGTGCAATTCTATCCATTAGACACAAAGTTGTAGCCGTTGTAAAGTTCGGACAATGTTGTACTTTGTGTCGTTTATCATTTAATGTGTTGCAGGCTTTGTTGACTTTGAGCTCTCTACCTTAAATGCTCTGCAGCATTGCTGAGTTTGAGCATGTGAATCTCGTACCTGATATTTGACAACACAGCAAATCAGTTTGAATCGCAATACAGTCTTCTCAATACTTGTGTTCAAACTTCTTTGCTCTGAGCTGGTTTGGTCGAAGCTTAATTCTCAGCTGTTTGCTTCTCATCTGAACTGCTCTTATTCACAACTGCTATAAAGTGTTCTGATCTTCGTTCTGAGCTGCTCTTGAATACTCTAAAATGATATATACAATATGAGCTCTAATCTAGTCTCCCAGCTGGTCTCTGAGCTGGTTTCTTAGTTTCTCTTTTCTGCACTGTACCAGCTTAGACGTTCTCAGCTTTCTAACATCTTCTCTAAGCTTGTTCGAATACTGTGCTTGTAATCTGATCTGAGCTGAATTGCTTTTCTTTAAGCGGAATGAATACCGTTACACTCTATGCTGATCTGAACCTGCTCTTGCTCCAAACTGGTGAACCAGCTTAGATGTCTGCTACGATTTGGTTGTCCTCTGCTGGATCAACATGGACGTTCCCTCATTGTACCAGCTTAGATATCTTCTACCAGACCAGATTGGGCGTCCCCTCACTGTTCTAGCTTGGACATCTTCTCAATCTGCACTTGGTTCGACGCTATCAGCTCTCATCTACTGTTCTCATCCTATTTGCTGCTACAGTACTCTTCTTCTTATCTGATCCAGATCGCAACTAATTCGAACCTGCGCTTGATCGCTGAACTTAACCTCTATATCTCTAAGCTGGTATCTAAGCTGCTCTTGCTCTGAACTAGGTCAGCTTGGATGTCTCCTGGACCAGCTTAGCTGTTTTCTGCTGATCTTCCTCTGCTGGACCAGCTTGGAGGTCTGCTGGTCAGCTCAGATGACCTCTGAGAAGCTCTGTCATCCGTTCTGAGATAGAAAATTGTATCTGCTTGCTGCTGATCTGGTATGCTACTGCGCACTGTTCCAGCTGGCGTCCGATCTGGTTCAGTTTACCTGTGCACTTGATCTTAACTGTTAGAAACATAATAACATGTTTTGTGTTAATCAAAATTCAGATGTGATCTGTTTTACAAATCCAACAGAGTTCAAATTGTTAGAGTAGATGCTCAACTAGCCAACTTGTGGAGTGTGGGTTTTATAGACTCTTGTACAAACAGTCTTTATATATGATATTCGCATTTACTTATATGGCGTTCTTTACTTTCATTATGTGTGTAATGATTTACAATTGCGTTGAGTAAAGACCTAGAA
>KV010646.1:140181-185226 GCA_001598015.1 Dorcoceras hygrometricum | reverse complement strand
TATATATATCCAAAATTTAAAGAAAAAATAAAGAGACTCGGTTTTCTTAACCATATATCAGCAAATTTTATATCCATGTAGCATTATCTGTAAATCATCTTATTCAGTATGAATGATCTCATACTAACTACTGAATTAGGAAAATTCATTCAGTATTATAATTTTATCTAATTAAATTGGTAATTTCAAAAATTATATTTCTATATATATATATATATATATATATCCAAAATTTAAAGAAAAAATAAAGAGACTCGGTTTTCTTAACCATATATCAGCAAATTTTATATCCATGTAGCATTATCTGTAAATCATCTTATTCAGTATGAATGATCTCATACTAACTACTGAATTAGGAAAATTCATTCAGTATTATAATTTTATCTAATTAAATTGGTAATTTCAAAAATTATATTTCTATGTTTTGTTTATATTTGATAAGAAAATCAGTAATTTACGGAAATGCAAAAGGTCTCATGTAATTTTAAGACAATTTTTGAGTTGGTTACTTGTATTGCCACTTCGGCTTATTTTATTATTGAAATAAGACCAAATTATACAAGTGAAACATATATATTCATTTCTAAGCGCATTTCAAATCTCTTCATTGTATAACTATAACTATAATAGACAGAATTGTATTTTAAACATAATAATCAATTAAATAACGATATTTTTTCTCATAGCAACAAAGAGAAAGGAATCAAACTCAACTTTTGTTTATATTATTATGTTCACGTTTCAAAATCACTGATGTGATCGTTTCGAATATCTTTTTCCATAACTGAAAAACCCCCCAAGTACTGTTTCCCCCAATACATTTTAAAAAATTCGTTAACAAATAAAATTAGAAAAGAGGACAACAATAAGAATAAAAATTAAATCTAACTGAAAGGGGTAGATTATAATTTAGACAAGGCCGGCTGATAAAACTCACGAAGTCAAAGGACTTCTTTCGTCAATTAGAAACTCAAAAGCTTGAAAACACAAACTCAATATTTATTACCTTACACTTAATTCAAAAAAATCCACCTCCAATATGAATTTTTTGGGTCCGTCGCGGAAAGAATTTATAGTTATCATGTGATAATTTGTAAAATTAAAATGTGGATAATGTACTGTTTTTATCTAAGAAGAATGATTATTTAAATTGTTTGTATGACAAGGTTAACATTGTCATACGAAATCATTTTGTTTACGGGATACGGATAAAAATAATCTTACAAAAAATACCAAGTAGTTTTGGCATAATCTAATAAAAATATCACCTAAATAATATTTTGACATGTATATTGAATTCAATTTATTAGATCCCATATATGAAGTATATTAGGAAAGGATAAGATCGCGTCCGAGCTGATTTAAAACCATTGTCGATAGCACAGTGCCGTGAGCGATTTGATCAAAGAATAAAACGAAGCTGCAATAGCTCCTGGTTCTTGAAAGGTTTTGAGCACCGAGAGTAATCTGGTCTGGTCTCAAATACCAGGCGGAATAAAACCCGAAGCACTCTTTGAAAATTGAAACTTAGTTTTAAAAACAGTTTGTTAAAATCAGCTTTGAAAACATGAACGCGACAAGCTATAAAATCAGTATGGTGTATTTGTTTTTGGAAGTTCGAAGCCAGCGCCTTCTACATCTCCCGTTCTTCCAAATTGGAAGGCTATATTAGAATACTTTGATTTACATAGATTTATACAAACTCTCTCAACAGGGAGATTGCACTGCCCAAGCTGAACTCCTATATTCCATTATGTTCTCAATTATGTTCCCTTGTTTAATATCTCTGTGTCAAAGACTATAATGAATTGACTTTGATTTGCACATGCGCTCAACTAAATTTATTTCGCCCAACTCTCGTATATTGGGAGTGAATGTGTGTGCGTGTTAGGACTAATATAATTCAGCTCAGCTCTCATATTTGTTTCCTCACGCACTGTCATCTTCTTCGTGATCTTCAATTTAGCACGACGACATCTTTTGGTGTGTGCACAGCTTGATATTATGATATGTTCCGAACTTACACAAGCAGCTTGTTGGTCTCTCGAGAGTTACACACCAACCTCTTGCCTTCATCAGTTCAGCTCACACATATAGCATCTGGTTGAAGTTTTCGTTGGACACAAACTTCTAGTCGTTGAAAAACTTCTGTAAAGTTTATGACTTTGTGTCATTGTTGTCCTTTTATCGTACATAGGTAGGTGATGTCATTTATTATCTTTGTAGTGTCTCTGAACAGATGTAGACATATAAGACCAAATCATTTTGAACAACTTTAATTCAGTCTTCGAGTAATGCTTGTTCAAACTGATTTGTCCATCTGAGCTGGTAGCATGTACTGATCTGATCTGAACTTCGTTCTGATATGTTCTTATCAATTAAGTTATTCTCTTCTTTATGTGAGCTTATATGTTACGAAGTTCCAATCTGATATGTGCACTGAAATAATTTGCTTTTCTCTTGTTCTGGTCTAACCTGATATGCTCCAAAAGTTATGAACTGTTCTATCTGATTTGTAATCTTGATCCGATCTTATCTAATATGAACTATTCTGAGCTGCACTTCAACTGATCCGAACTGCTCTTGCTATCTGTTGTTATTCAGCTATGTTCTGATTCTGTTATGCTCTTCTCAAACTGACCTCATCTGAACTTATTATTCTCTGAGCTGATTCTGCTCTGTTGTGATTTAAGCTGATATGAACTACTTCTCCAAACTGATCTCAACTACTATGAGATGTTCTACAATGTTCTCATATGTACTGCTCTAACTCAAAGCTCCATATGAACTGATCTACGCTGAATTGATCTGCAATTCACGACTGAGCTCAGATCTTCTTATGATGTACAGTTCTTCAGCTCTTAGCTCGGCTCTGATTTCATATGTATTCAGCTCGACTTGCACACTCAATTAAACTGTTAAAAATATAAGATCAAGTTTTATGTTTATCAATTAAGATTTGATCTGTTTCACAAATTCAACAAAGTACATATAAACTATCTATCACAAAAAATGAACTTAAAACGCGTACTTTTAGGTCATGTTTGACGGATATATTATTATATAATATTAATTATCATATTATTTATATCATATTTATCAAATTATTAATATCAAATTAAGATATTATCCTCCAATCTTATTCTTTATTATATTTATCAATTTTATAAAATTAAAAAATATATTTAAAATTATATATCAAAATTAATCGATTAAATTAAATATATTAATTTTATTAAACATTATTTTGTACCGATCATGTCCTATCCAGAGAAAACGGACATCCTCGCCAAAATGGAAGTCGACCACACATGATGGAGTTGGACTTTACACTCTATATAATGGCGTGGAGCCCGCCTCTGCATTCGTACTGGATGGTTTAACCCACCGACGACAAGTTCTATTATTCTTAATTATTCTATTCACTCTCCTTTCAATAATAATAATAAAAAAATAATTACATTTTTATAAAATTAATAAGGAAAATTGGCAAAGCATTTTCTTTGACAAAATTCCAAATACGTACTTATTTAATTTGAAAAATAAGCCAAATGGTAATGTTTGTCTAATTAATATCAAGTTTGTCAATTTATGTTTTATTATGTTTTGAAATTTGTATTTTTTTTATATAGATTTGATAATACACCTGTTGATTGTGAAATAAAAATGTTGACATAAGATGATAAAATTGACATGTTTAATACCATATAACTACTCCAAAAAGAAATAAAAGCCATAAGAACCTGAATTAATTTAAATAATCAGAACTCAATTTAAAATACTTATTTAACATAATCACCAAATATTAAGACTTCTTTAATAGGAATGTATCGGCAAAAGGAATGCTAACACAATTACTCAACAATATAGTTTGGAAAGTGGCTGGTTGCGACTTGCGAGTATTTATATTCAGGGTGGGTAAGGATACGAGAGGTTATATAAAATTTAGTCGTATTTATTTGGCAAGCTGTCGCTGCTTCTTCATCGTCGTCAAGTAAAATATTAGATCTGGTTGCGCGTGTACTGGAGACTTGAGAGAATCTGTTACTTTTTTATGTGAAAGATCTTTCCAAGTACTACTTCAATGGCTTCCAAAGTACTGAGGATTATCGTATGTATCTTCGATTTAATCGCATTTGGCTTGGCCGTTGCTGCTGAGCAGAGAAGAAGTACTGTAAGTTCCTTTTTTCGACCTCTTCTTTTTCTTGAAAGTTTGTTCTCATTTCGGTTCGTGATCCGTTTTTTTATTTTAACAACTTACATGATGCCAGCTTCTTGATGGGTCGGGAATTTTCAATGCATGTGGTGTGGAGAGTTAAAGAGAGATTAAGATTTAGTTTTTTATCATTTTCTTGGGAATCTTGAGGATTTTTCGGTGAATGTGGAGTCTGAAGGGTGGATCTAGTAGTGGCTGGACCAGAGAGAACGCCCTTCAGTTAAAACAAATTTGAAAAAAAAAAACTATATTTAAGTTTGCCATTCTAATGGCCTCAGATTGTCTCCCCGGTCCATCATCCAATGTTCCGATGTTTGGCTCATAAAAACTTGATCACAAGTCTATAACTGTTGACAGGGAGTGGTGAAGACAGATGGTGAAGATAATTATCGGTATTGTGTTTATGATTCCGATATTGCAACTGGATTTGGTGTCGGTGCGTTTCTGTTTGTCCTAATCAGCCAGGTGCTTATAATGATCGCAAGCCGATGCTTCTGCTTTGGGAAGCCTTTGAATCCTGGAGGTTCAAGAGCTTGTGCTTGCCTTCTTTTCATCTTTGTCTGGTACACACTCATCCCAAGCATATTTGATATGATAATATTTTCTGGTGAGAACTGCAAAGACCTGAAATGCTGGAAACATGATTGAAAGATGCAGCATCACTAGAACAAATCATGTTCTGTCAGCAGCTTCTTTCAGACTCTTAATAAATTAGTGAGTGAAAAATGGTTGCCATGTCATATTTTTTTGCACTTTCAAATTGTTTGGCCTCAAAACAACTACTGAAGCCGCTGGTCTACTAGATAGAAGATATTCAAGTATCACTGCGCAACTGGAAAAAATCGAACTTCGATCTTCTAATTGGGGGCATGCACTTTAAATTCATTATAAGAGCGTTACCGAAAAGAATATGCTGGTCTGAAGAGTGAAGATGCTGTTTTGGAGTCAGTGTGAAACTTCTATCATGAACTGCCGATAATCCACAGTAAAAGTGCTGAGAATGTTTAATCCTTGATGCTCTTAAGTGACATAGATAAATTGTGTCTAGAGATTTTCTTGATCTGCATTTTGAACTTTTATGCTTGACCAAAAGATTGAAATCCTATGCAGGGTGACATTTATCATCGCGGAGTCGTGCTTGTTGGCGGGTTCAGTGAGAAATGCTTATCATTACAAATACGCAGTACCATTTTTCAAAAGCCCTCCCACTTGTGAGACTGTGAGAAGGGGAGTATTCGCTGCTGGTGCGTTTTTCGTACTGCTGTTTTGCCTCGTATCGGAGTTTTATTACGTCAATTACTCCAAGGCTAGGGGAAGCTACACGCCTTATGGTGGTGGAGAAGCTGGCGTCGGGATGGCAACATACAAGTGATTCCGATATCAAATCATATAAAAAAAAACTACAAATGTATGGTTCGGATGCACAATATATGTCTCTTTTTAAGTCGAATGCAGCGGGACAAGTATTCCTTTTCCTTCGTTTGATACATCTGTATCAGAAATGTTTAGACGCATCTATTCCATAGAATCTTCCTTTGTGTGTGATTTGGCAAAAGATTTGTTGATGTATTGACATTTTTATGTGGAAGTAGTGAAGAACAACAATGTGATGGCTTTTGCAGTTATCTGGTTTATTTGCTTAAACTGTGACTAGGGAATTGTTAGAATTTCTGACTCTTATTTTTCAAGAATCAATTTTTCATGCTGTTCTTATGAATCAAAGATATTTCACTTATTTTCTTTTTCAGATTCTTGCAATACAATTCTGATTTATTGACAGGACTGCCTACACTTCATCTTAAATCATATATGATGGTACCGATATGCTATGTTTTAATGCTCGCTAGTCAACTCAACCTAAGTATTTTTTTGGAATGCAACTTTGATGTAAAATTGCTTAATAGTAATACTTTACATGTGATGCATAAAATAAAATTAAGTTTTAGTATAAAATAAGTTTCAGAAAAAAGTTTTAATATAAAACAGGTATGACAAATCACAAAAGCTAGCACTAGGATCAAACTTTTCACATAACCAGTATACTAAAAATTTTTGGTAGTTGAAATTTGGAAAATTTCCGTATACCAAAACAATATATACAGATTAAAATATATAAAATTTTATTCAATTTTGAATTTATAAATTTGAAAATTATAATATTACTGGGTATAAAATGATATGTATGGATATCATACCGAATCTCGGTATACCGTAACTTTCCGGTATAAACGGTATGCTAGTTATTTATACTGAAATTTTCGATATATCGAGTTTTCAGTATATTAAAGGGTATCTGTACATTTGTTATATCATTGTATTATTTCTGGTATATGTAACGTTTCAATAAAAGAGAGCAGGTTAAAGTAATATATATTTAAATTTAAATTGATATAATTTGTATTCTGGGCCAGTTACGGAGCCCAATTAGAGCGTCGAGCCCAACAAATTAGGATCGCGGTCCAATTTGGAGGGTTTAGGGTTTAGCCTGAACCGATTTCTATTTCTCCTCCACTGAATTGGCTATTCGTCTATATTTGTTTGCATCTGTTGTCTTCGAGTTTTTGGTACCTAATAGTGAGGATCTTGTTTTTGGAAATGGGGAAGAAGCGAAAACACAGTGAAACGGAGTCTGCCGTCATTGCAAACAAGGAAGAAATTGCAGAAGAAAGGCCTAAACGCACTCTTTTGGGCTTTAAAGACAGTAATGGGGATGCCAAAGAACATGATATTGCTCCTGCTGGTTTTAGGAATAAGGAGAAAGTATTGGTCACTTGCACGCGCCGCATCAGTTTCAGGTATATCATATTAAGTAATTTCCTGTTCTGTTTGTTTACTTGATTATTAATTTGTTTGGGATTGGGTTGATCAGGTATCGACATTTGATGTTGAACTTGGTAGATCTTTTGCCTCATTGTAAGAAAGATAACAAGGTCGAATCGAAGAATAGCAAAGGCACGGCCTTGAATGAGCTGGTCGAGTTGAAGAGTTGCTCTTCTTGTTTGTTTTTTGAGGTGCCTAGTAAACACGATTGATACTTCATGAGATTATATTTAAGGTTGTGAATTGACCTGTTGAACTGTAGTTATAATTATTTTGGAGTCTTTACCGATGCTTTGAAGTGTTTGGACTTAGCAACATGTTTGTGTGAAGCTGCAATTTTTTTCTCTCGTCAATTTTCACACGTCTTATTTTCTCTTATATCAGCATGCGATTAGAGAATTCCAATTTGAGTATTTATATGCCTGGTGCTTCTAATTTTGTGTCACCTTCTCGTTTACACTTTTTCATTTTCTTTATTCAGTGCAGAAAAGGTAAAGATCTCTATTTATGGATGGCCAAGTGCCCCAATGGCCCATCTGTCAAGTTTTTAGTTAATGCTGGTAAGCATCAAGTGTTTTCAATGTTTTTGGTTAATGAATGCCATCTCTTTGCCCATCTTATTTTGTGATAGAGTTTGAGTTATCCTTACTGTGGAAATTCTTTATGTTTTTAAGTGCACACGAAGGAAGAACTGAAGCTTACTGGAAATCATCTCAAGGGTTCTCGCCCCATCCTGACCTTTTCCTCGAATTTCGATCAAAACCCTCACTGGAAGCTGTTAAAAGGAGATGATTACACAGGTTTGACTTCCCGTTGTATGGATTTGCTATGTACATAAAGGAATACTGACATTTCTCATATGTATTTTGTTCAGAAGCTTTTGGAATTTGGAAAATGTAAGCATTAGCGTGAATATGGAGAAATTCTTGAATGGTAGTCACTTCAAATACTAAAATGAGATTCATCCATTGTTATTCCTTTTTTATTTAGTGAATTAGTGTTAGACTTCCAAAAGGAAGTACATTTTGCAATAGTTTGATCTGATGAGTGACATTGAGTGTCTTTTAATGATTGTACGTTATTCTTGATTACTGTTGTATAGCACAATTACACTAATTGAGCGTGGTACATTTTTCGGCTGATTTATTTGGAATTAATTAGCATTTAGCCGATGGCTGTGATTCTTTTTGCTGAAGTTTGTTAATTGTTGCATTTGTTTTTATTACTTGTAATAAGTTTCTTTACAACTCTACACTTCACATCTACGTTTTCATTTTGTTTAATTTTCTCTTCCTTTATTCAGATATTTGGCATCCCGAAGGACCACCGGAAATCGAAACCTTACCATGATCATGTCTTCGTCTTCTCAATTGCTGATGGTCATATATGGTTCCGAAATTACCAGGTCTGTGTTACTTTTGTTGTGAACATTCATAAGTTGATTTTTTTCTATAATGCGAAGTAGTGAGGGTTGAATATTGTAGGGAGGATTGAATATTTTTGCTGATGATGAAAGTTCATACTTAGTGATCTTTGGCATTGAAGAACATATCCTGCAAACTAATTTTCAAGGGTCGGTTTCATTCTTGAAAGCCCGAGAACAATCAAATCTATATGAATACTTGATCAAACGATTAATTATCTTTATCTCTTTGTTTTCCTTTCTTGTCTTTACTGCACAAGTCCGCTCAGGGCATTATTACAAAATTTGTAGGACATAAGGTTGCTTAACCATCTACTACACGGAAATGTTTGGAATAAGCTTATGTTTTTTTCTGTTTATTAATAAGCCACCTAGTTTCAAATATTACATAACAACCTATCTTTTTTTCTTTGAAGATATCATGCACTCATTTTGGAACACAGAAAGTTGATCGCGGAGACTTGGAGAAGATGACTTTAGTTGAGGTTTGTGACAGAACTCTTTGTTTTCGTATACTACATGATGTGTGCTATTTGTATCTGATTATCAAATTGTTCACCTGGTAGGTTGGCCCAAGGTTTTGTTTGAATCCAATTAAGATATTTGGTGGCAGCTTTGGGGGTCCAACCCTTTTTGAAAATCCATTTTATGTTTCGCCAAATCAGGTTAGTATTGTTTTATTGTTCTTTGTTTTACTTTTTTTTATTCAATAGTATAGGTTGATTAATTTAATTTGGCGTAATCCTCAATCATAACTTGTAAATATGGAGTTCCTTGGCGATTGACATATGATTCTCACCTCTCAGAATTTATTTGGGAATAGTAGACGGTTCTGTCGCCAATCCACCACGCTTTATAAATCTGAATTTATTTCTGAAAGAACTAAGCCAGCTGAAATATGTACTCTCATCCTAAATATCAAACAATCAAACCAGCCAAATCAAAACTTGCACAAAAGCAAAATCCCTCTAAATTGTCATCAGTAAATAAATAAATTGGTTAGTTTGATCGAACTGAAATTCGCATACCTCTTATGTTCATTGATCTTATTGCAAAATACTGTAGATTCGCTCATTGGCGAAGAGGCAAAAAGCTGGTAAGTATGCGAAGAAAGTTAAAGCCAAAACCCGGAGGAAGATGCACGAGCTGGAGAATCCATTAGAGGTTGATGAGTTTGCTGACATGTGGAAGGAGTGACAGCTCAAATGGGAGTTATTTTTTGCTGATACACAACTACCATTACCTACCCCTATGGCTTCTTCACTTCGATGTACAAATAGGCCAAATGCAGTGACAGGCGTGGCAACTGGCTTAGACTTGGCTTCTCTGCTACTATGTGTGGAAGTTGGACACTATCATGGAGGGTATGGTACACCCTTGTTAATTTTGCCAGATCTACCATGTGTAACTCATACTGAACATTGAGCCATGGTTTCGATTGAAATTCAAAACATTGAGAATATTAGATATTGTATGACTGACAATACTCTTGTTAAAAGTGTGAGTTCTTTAATTCTAAATCAGGATATTTCATGGATGAAGCCGTCATCCATAAAATTGCATATCATGCTATTTCCTTTTACTTTCACTAGTTCTCGGGTAAAGAAATCTGGAATGGGTTAATTATGGATGTTTTTATGGCTCAATTTCTAGCGAAATAAATGATCCAAGCACCTTTTGGGTTCCAAAATTGGTTTTCAGACTAATGATAATATATACATATATTGTTGACGAAGACCTTCCCGTTACTTCGATCTGACCTTGGCTCAATGATCTTCCCAAAGATATGGAAGAATTTTTAGAAGCAAATATATATATATACATTTTTGAAGCCGTGGCCAAGATGCCCGTGGACTCTTGCCGATCTATATTATTTTTGTTTTCTTATATTCTCAAACAAAGTAAGAAAAGGGGAAGAAATTGCATCACCAAGTTTCCTCTGCCAACAAACTTATATGTACATTTAAAATTCTCAGGCAAAACAATGTTTACACATCACAAAAACCAACGTTCCTAATGCGAGACCGAAACCGAAACAGAAGATCATTTCAAAATGTTCATTGCATCAATCTCTGCACTTCATTCTGGTCATTCAGAGTCTCGATCAGCAATGGGGGAGCGTACTGAGCAGTTCCTTGGTGTTCTTCGGAATCTTGACAGAAAGAAAGAATGATCGTATCAATCGACATCTCTACTACCCCAAAGAAGAGAGTGGCGACAATATAGCCAAGACCCCAGCATACCTGTGTAATGATGTAAAGTTAGAGCAACTATTTACACATTAAACTATAGAAAAGATATCAACACAACCACTGGTGGTTCTGCATTGTCTCCCTTGAAGACACTTTTGTGACACTCAGTGATAATGAATTTCCTCCGAAATAGAGTCAGATAAAGTTAAATACAGCCGTCTTTGCAAGCAGACAGACCCTCGTCATCCAATTGTAATAAAACAAAAGTGTGTGTCCAGTTTAGAATGAAGAAAAAATATATTCTACTCGAGTTTCATAATAAGATTTGAACCAAAGGTAAGATTAAGTGTGGCATACCAGTACAGGAAACAGTGGAGACGATATCTTGTTGTGCGCTGATTTATATTTGTGCATGTCCAGCATTAGGAAAGCGAAAAGTGCACTCATAAGACTAACACACAACTTCCCAAGGAAGAGAATCACGTCGCCAATGACGTTCACTTTTCCAATTCTCAGGATGTTACTCATTATTAAGCCTGTCGCAATCTCAGAAGCTTTGAAGAACCCTTTTCCAGTTATTGCAATCTGGAAAAATCACAAGTGAGAATTAACGAGACACAACAAGAACTATGACAAGAAAGAAAGTATGTAATCCCTTAGAAAGAACAGTAATAAACGTGATAGTTCCAATAAACTGGACTGCACATTCTTAATGCTTTGTGATCCCCAGTCAATTCAAAAATCTTAGGCAGTTTAGGGAACCTGTATCATACCGCCCTAGGCCCAATAAATAGGGGCTAAAAAAGAGACTCCGCATGAAATGTTTTTTTAACTACAATTTCCTGATTGATGTTCTTGCTTCATCCTTAGAAAAGTATGTCCATGTAAGATAAAGAATTTCAAATTAATAACGTAAACTGATATAAAATATTATAACACGGACTCACCATGATGTAAGCATTCCTGTTTACAGATTTGATGATCCATCCAATGCACCTCAGGAAACACTGAGAAGACTGAAATACAACCTTTCCAATCCAGCTTCTTGGTGTAGAATCGATAAGTTTAAGCCTGCGACGGAATGCTTCAAGTATAAAGCGGACGGATTCAAAGAATGACAAGATTAGAGAACCGAGAGCAATAGATCCAAGACTGTATCGTGCAAGTCGCTTCATTGAAGAGAAAACAGGAAGAAAGGGTATCTCTGGCTGCAGACAAGGAAAACAAAATTACAATAGAATTATACATGTTGTAAAGGTTAAAATATAGCATCATTATGTCTTACCGATGTTTCCCCACCGACCCAGTAGTAAGAAGCCACAGATCCTGCGATAACTGTTGAAGAACATGCTATGAAAAATTGGGTTGCCCAGAAACCTCCGAACAGATGGAAAAGTATAGCCGCAGCAATATGAGAAGTGTATTGGATACTATATCCACAACAACTGTTACAGATCAGTCTTTTTGCTTTGAGATCATAAGCACAGCAATTGGCATCACATTCGTTCTGAATAATACTTCCCGAACTAAACAGGTGCAGGGCAGCCGACAACCAAAACATGTAAAAAACTGCTAAAATTGCATATGGTATAACTGGAAAAATTATCAGTGCCTGGACTTCTCCGATGACCTTTGCAGCAACCTAAATGATAAGAACGACAAGAAGATTATGTTTGACAAGCATGCTAAGTTAAAACAAACTATTGCTCGTTTTTGCTTTCTACTATACCAAATGCTGCCATTATTAGAAAAAATGCAAATCAATTTTTTTAAATTTGTAATCAAAAGCTGTCATTTAGAAAAAATGAATATCAATTTTTTTTTTAAATTTGTAAGCAATGGTAGTGCCACTTCTCAGAAAGATGAACCACATGCTGAATTGGAGCAACTGTTGCAACCATACACTTGATATTATAGGTCATACTTCTTCAATCAGCGGAAAAGAAATATTAAATCAGGAGGTAACAATTTGAAATTTTTATTTAAGATAATTACTTGCCTTGAGCACAGATGTTGCCATGAGGATGCGACGAACTATAGCAATAGAAAATAGGAAAGCAATAATCATCACGACGGTCATGAAAACAGCAGCAACATGGAGATGATTTACTTCCTGGTTAAAGGAAAATCCATATGAGAACATTGTAACTAAAAAATATGGGCCAAGAATGGAAGTATAAAGCCAATCAAAGTAAATTAAGCTGGTGAAGAGAACATTTAAACTTCAACATCCTACCCTTGCAGATACATTGTAATATGGGTCATGCGCTCCTATGATGGGGGAGACAACATCATTTCCAATCCATCCGGCTGGAAATCAACCAAAAAAGTATTTTAATTAATTTTTCACCTTTATATATTACCAATTATATCAAATCAAGAAGAACAGAACTATAGCAGGCCACAAAAAACTCCAGGTGGGGGACAGTATGCATTTGCATATTTTTAATATTCAAATCCTTAGGAAATGATTTATCACCCTAAATCAGGCATACCAGGAAAAATTATATCCTGGTAGAATTGGGCTCATGAAAAGATCAAGAGAAGAAATCTAACCTTTCAAGTAATAAAACATCGTCACAGATATAGTAAGAATATTGAAAAGAATGACAGTAATCCACGGCATTCCAGCAACAAAATGACGAATCATCAAAAGCCATAGAATTGATAGAAAGAGTGGCAAAAATCCTCCACAAACAAGTAACACAGGCCATGACTTTCCAATATCAGCCACATATCTCTGCAGACAAACAGAGAAGGAATATACTCTCAGTATTTAAATGTAGAGGGAGTGCTCCTCTCAGTCTCTAAACGCATCAATGCAATGACAAGATATAATCTATAAATTGAGAAAAGTCTCAGTCTCTATATTATAAAGAATTTCAATATTCCTCTTTTTTATTCTTGCCATAGTGACACTGAAAGAAATCTCGGAAATTGTTAAACCTTTAATACTGATGACCGAGAGTTAACTGATCTGTGAATAGCTTTATCAATTGCGATGTCTTCTATGATCTTCACTCCACCCATCTCCTCCCAATGCTTCAAAGAATATTCGATGCACGAGCAATGAACTGGCATGTCCAATACACTAACAATGAACATCAAACAACTGCAGTTAAAAACACAACTGTCTGAAGCCACTAATAAAGAAAACCCAAACCATTGATTAGTACACGCAATGAGAAACAAGCTAGTATCATGTGCCATTGTCCTGGCATTTTTTGCAAATGTAAAAGGTGATAACTTTAACAATCAAATCACCGTTGACACTTGGAAATATAACTGGATAGCATGGACCCTGGAGCTGAAGAGAAGTATTCCTTAGTTCAGGAGTAAGGTCTGCAAAATAATCATAATTTCTGTCGATCCAATCATCAACGGAGAGATGAATATCTCCTTCTGGATAGTCACAAACCCAATTTAGTGAATCTTCAGATGGAATAGGACAATCCATTAAACAAATACTCCGAGCATTTGAGAGCTGGAACTTGGTGTCCTTTAAACCACTTTCGTAAACTTGATTGGAGTTTAACCAATATCGGAGTTCCAGTTCTCGGAGATCAAGACTGCCATGTTTGTCACCACACACGTTTCCTCTATAATCCAGCCCATAATTTAACCTTTCAAGCAGAAGCGACACATCAAACATGTAGAGAGAAAACAACCAAATCGAAACAACTTTATCAACAATTGATCAAATCATTGAGAATTTTATCCTCTGGTCCTCCCAATCGTCTTACAACATAAAAAACTTAGCATCTTAGCTAGAAAGGAGGCAAAAATAAGTGAAAATTAATTTCAAATTTTATACCCAGTCTTTTTTTCACAACATACTTTCTTGTTAAAATCACGCATCTCCCGCCACCTCTGTTACTACTTATTAACAAGAAAAACATCCAAGATGGAAAGATCGGATAGCAGTAGTTGCTATTAGTATTAAAACATTGTCAGCAAATTCACATTTAAGGACAAAAAATTCTAACTAAACATGCACGCCACGGCTTCTGAAACTTTTAAACAGCTGGAAACACCAAGAATTCAGTCCCATACCCCACTCTTCAATTTCTAGGAACCAAAAAGAAAGATCGCAAACTTCCCAAATGAAAAAGGAAACAATACAAATACTAAATAAAACCCAAAGCCATGATCCCAAAATCTAAGGACGCTGTTTTAGCTCAAAAGGAAGGGAAAAGACGCCATCTTTCACACAATGAGGACTTCAACACCAGATCAGAACAGCATAAGTTAAACAAACCCATCTTTAGCACCACGAAAGTGGTAAAACGAAAAAACTTTCCCTCTTTACCTCAATGGATTTCCTAGATTGAAACCAAAGCTCGAGTTCACAATCATTGCTACCCAGAATCCAATGAACATAAAAAGAAAAACCACATCTCTGCATTTCCTGTTGTGTTTGATTATACCATTATTACCATTCCCATTTACTCCATTCCCATCACTTGACGGATATTTTCCAATAACCGGCCCCAATGGTCCTCTCATTTCTACTATGCGCAAGTAAATCCTTGCAGCAAGTGAACTCTAGAGGAAAACAGAGCAAGAATTTGGTGAGAATATCGAAAGAAAGAGAAACGGAATGGGGCAGTAGAGTGAAAAGAAGGAGCAAAAGGGCAGTGTGAAAGGGACAAGTGTATCCAAAGGGGTTTGTGGAATAATTTTCTACAATTTCAAGAAATGCATTTCCTTCTTTAAACTTTAAAGCAGCTTTAGTGTACAGGCAAAGATATTATTAACAAGAAAATGTTCGACATTTTCCCTTCTCTCAGTGAAAAATGTTCGACAAATTGTCAAATTTCAAACGCGGCAATTTTTTTAAAAGATTACACTCTGTTTTTCTTTAAAATTAACTTTCTGTTCTACATGAAAATACAGCACATCAGGTCTACTGGGGATAAGTTTTCTTTTTTGAACAAACTCCCTGACTACGGCGAATCGTATATTTTTCTAAAACAGTTTGAAAAGTTGAAATGGGAAAAAAAAGGAAAAAAAGTTGTCTGTAATAATCAGACAAGGATAGTGGAAAAATGCTTAATTGCCCTTCTTTTCTTTCAATATCCAGGCAATCTAATTATCTGATTATGTGATCCACCTCTAAATCTAAGCACTAAATTATGGCATTTAAAAACATATACAGTAAGGCAGATGACCAAACTTATTAGCAAAATATAAATATAAAAGTTAGAAATTTGGATATTTTTGAAATTTTTTTATAACTTATATTTGTTGTTAATCATGTACCCACTTGATATTTGAAAGCAAATCTTTTCAGATCTTTTGCACTGTTACCTTCGTCAAATGTGATATTAATTTTGTTGCAATAAGCCATGAGTTTTTGCATGGAGAAATTCCAGAAAATGTGGTTGGGAAACCTTTTTTTTTTTAAGAAAAAATAAATAACCCTTCTTATATAAATAAAGAATTACAAAAATATTAAAGTCTAAAATATCTCCCTGGAAAAAAATGGTATATGACTTGTAATAGGTGAATCATTCAAAGAACTACTCTCTTAATGTTTAGATTGAACTAAGATTTATTATTCTAAATTGACATGTTTACTTTCCAGTTCTATAACTTGTCTTGACATTAATTGGATATTGTGTAGATTTTGTTTATTGAAAACCATTAAAGTTATCCAATATTGTTTATTTGATATTATACTCTCATATGACGATAAATACACAACTCAAAATCCATTCATAAAGCAAAACTTGGATTTATAATTTTAATTTGATGGAGTTTGGGGGAGAAAAAGTATAAAAAGAGATTCTAATTTATGGGTTATCAGATAATACCAAATTGTGTTGATTACATTTAATGAACTTCTTGCATTATACAGTAGGCATAAATAATTTGTAAAAGTCATTAACAAATCAAATTTAATGCAAAGGGGAACTTAAGTGTTAGTAAGAATTTGATTGGCTGGTCAAAAGTTTGACCAGGTTGTTTCCGAAATTTCCCCCAATTGGACATATCACATTGCCTCACTATACAGATTTAAATTCAAGAAAATGACACTTATTGTATATTCTTCTTCTTATCTTACATTTCGACCATTCATGTACATATCGTTTTTTAAAAAATTTGATATATTTTTACCCTATAGTTTATTGATTATATTTAGTATGTCAATATATGAGACCGAGGATCATGCATGAATACTAAAATAAAAGTTAAAGAGGGCAGGTCCAAATAATTAACAAAATCCCATTTTAAATGGGTATGTAGGCAGAATTTAAGAGTCAAATATATGTAACATTACAAAGTCTAGGTAAAATATTATAATATGGTCTTGGAAGGGATTATTCGCAAACTTTTTTAAGATATTAAAATTTAGTTCCCTACTATTGTATCTAAAGAAAAATTTAGTCCAGTTCAGGTTTTCTACGATGTATTATATTTGGGTTACTCCTATTTTAACAACATGCTTGCAGCGTATACAATATTTGTCATGAGCTTAAATCTAGGATAGGAGCCCTATCGATTAAACAAATGGTTATCGGCTTAAACAATAAAAGGATGGTGCCCGCTGCTCGTACAAGTAGACGCTGTATTTTAAAATATTTATGGATAAAGCAGCGGACGATCAAGGGTCCGTGCTCTATATCAGCGTTTTACTTTCTCTTTTAAACTCCTCCACACAAACTATATTTGACATTTATTTATTTTTTTACAAAAATTTTAAAAAAAAATCCAAGGTTTTCTACGATGTATTATATTGTGTTACTCCTATTTAACAATATGCTTGCAGCATATACATATCAGTTTCAGTCATGTTTCTTTATAGTTTTTCAAGTTATTCTGTTTGTATAAATGAAAAGAACACTTTATTGTGAATTCTATCTTTTCTTTCGAAATTCAATCAAAACTAACAAGCTAAGAAACGTGAGCCACAATTTTTAAGTGTTTTGCTCAATACTCCAATAATCAAGTCTACATGAAATAAAATCAAGTTTGAATTCGTATTTTATGTCACACCACACTCTAGTGAAAAAATAGTGTATGGATCAAATGTAAATAAAGATTTAGTATATCTAATGGAAATTTAGAAAGAATCAATCAAGAGAATTGATTGTGGGATGCAAAAGTCTGGCCGGACTTCCATGAAGACGGGACAACGTTGGGGAACTCCAGTGTGTCTCCGTCGACCAAAACGAGCTTAAACGACATGGTCTGGCCGTGGAGATCGATATTGGTCTGCCAGTTGGCACCCCAATTCCGGGTCATGGGTGCCCATGATGTGGTTCCGGAGCCCCGGATCAAAGTATTCTTGATATCTCCACTCCCACCAACGTTAGAGATCATGATCATACTGAAGTTGGGTTGACCCTTGATGGTAAATCGGACTCCCCCGCTTCGTTTGCATGCCACCCTAAGTGCATGCAACCAAATTAATTATAAGCGAAGACAATTCTTTTATTAAGTCTTTCGGAAATTAAATATTGCTGCGAAGAGACATTGATATATATAAATAAGAAATGAATGCAATTGGTATAATTTTTGATTAAAATGTAACATATATATCACCAACGATCACCTTCTGTAAAGCACAGGCACCACGCCTTCATTTCCCTGTCGAGCGATTCGAAAGAAAGCCGGCATCGACATGTCGAAGTGATGGCGTGGCGGATCGCACCAGCCGCCACGGTTGTCGGGTGGGCAGAGATTGGTGGCTGTTACAGTGATGGGCGCATGACGGAGGCACCACCGTCGGTCGTGTCCATAGTTGCAAATCACCTGGTAGCAACCACCGCAACCCTCACCATCCCGGAACAAAGCAGCGCTCACCGCCGCCGTGATTGCTCCGAAGCCGGCTTTGTAGGTGTCCTCATAGCCACAAGCTCCACCTGATCACATATTTTGATAATGCATTTCAAATATTTGATACACCTACATCATACATTATATAATTATTAAATACTAGGGCTCAGGCTTATCATTTTCTAATAATTTTCAATCTGAAAAACACTAACTTTTCCTATCCAAACATGGTAAATTCCATGATTTTTTTTTCCCAAAAAGCTTACCTAGGGTGCTTGGATTTTGAGTTGCACCATAAAAAGTCGCATGCGCATCAAGCCAATTACCATTAGATCGGGCACTATTCCCTCCAAAAACCAAAAGAAGATTCAAAATTATGAGATAAAAATCGAGGATCGCCATATTTAATTAGCTCAATGCTTTACAAAGATTTTTTTTTTTCTCACGAAACTTGAATTTTACTTGTATAAATCAATCGACTTTAGAACAATATACTGAAATAGAATTTTGCTTACATATATATAGTTTTCTAGCATGCATGGTCTCTCTCAAACGTAGTACTATATTTGTACGCGTTTGTCTGCCGGTGACCAAGTCTCGTCCATTTTAAGATGTGATAATTTGGAGATAACTTAAAGCATTATAAGAAAAAAAACTTTATATCATATGTATAATGCCTCATTTTTTTTTTAAAAAAAAATATACTGCATAATTTTTGTTCAGCGTAGTAATTGTAGTACTTACGTCGATGTTTATTCAAATATCAACTAGCTAGCCCGACTATTTTTTTTAATTTTTTTAGCTGTGAATGCACGTAATCAAGAACCCGAAATCTTCTATCCTATTTGAATATTGTTGGAAAATGGGCAAGATCCAAATTAATTAATCGAGTTATAACCGTCCGATGAAAGTCGAAATTGACTTGAAAATTTGAATCTACGTTACGAGTAGATATTTTTGGAATATTAATTTGCTCAAAACCGGTTTTAGGTGAACAAAAAATTAATAAAGCAATTAAAGCCCATTTATTGGAATTGTGCAGATGTCCCACATCGGGAAAAGAGCCGAGTCAAACCTTCCTTATATATGATTTCGTATTATGTGTAAATAATTAATACAATTTTTGATAGACCCGAGAAGGTTTCTCAAGGGCGAGTAGGTGCAAATCACCTACGCGCCCGCGCCGGAGCCGGCGCACGTCGCACTGTAGCAATGGGCGCTTGAGGCGCACTTTGCACTTCGCACGCGAAAAGTTACGATCTGAACCGTTAGATGGATTGTGAAAAGACACGATCCAAGCCCTTGGTGAAAGGATGCAATCTGGAGCGTCTGATCTTGGATGAATGGATGCGATTGGTTCAATCAAAAGGATGCATTGTGAAGAGTCATGATCCTTTAGAATGGACACGATTTAGACCATTGGATGTAGATCCAATGGCTACGATTAAGGCATTCCTAAAGAGATATTACTATTCACCAAAGGTCCCCTGTCCCTTCAAAATCTATAAATAAGACCCCCCAGAATCATCAAAACACACCAAGCAATCCAGCATTCTATTCTCTCTCAAATTCTCATACTTCTCTATATTCTGAGTCCAAGCATCTGAAAGTTCGCTGTTCTCGTAATTTGATGTGCTCCTATTACGAGAAGTTCGTCGTTGTATTTTGAGAAACGATTGCCACAAATCGTAAGCACCTGGGCGGGACAATATCATTTTAAAGATATAGTGTCCAACACTATCCTCGATGATCACAATTTTGCATTCGAGTAAAAGTACCTACAAATATTAATTACTAGTTTGGAGAAAATATCGTCGATTTTTTCTTATGATAAAATTAATTTTATAAATGGTTATGAAATTTACAACTGATCTCAATCGGTATGATGTACTACACTGAAATCTCAAAGAGTTAGCTGAAAAATAACTCTTTTTTCCCTTCTCATCTAGAAAAGTTACACAAACAAAAATTCTTACTCTTACTCTTGGGAATCGAGAGAACGCCGGAGCGAAAGAACCGTTTCAAAAGGAGATAAGAACTGTTTCAAAAGGAGATTTAATACATTGGAGGCGGGTACGAGGCTCCCATCCCCGAACCAATTTCACGTGGATGGGATGGAGATTTTCGATTTATTCAGGTGTAAGAATGATAATGGCAAAACCGACCCGTTCCATCCAATCGTTCTCCCCGATCAAGGAACCTTTGTTTCTGAAGGAGATTTTACGACATCAAATATGAATGCATAATATTTATTTAATACAAAAGGGTTTTTAATTTCTCACAACGCGTTTTAGAAATAAGTTTTCGGGGGTACGGAGGGGTACAACGACTTTTAGCATATTTTTTGGAGACAATAAGAAACAAGAGCATGTGAGTAGGCCACTTTCATGTGTTTATCGGTGATTTTTTGTGTACTTCTGTATTCCTTTAAATAACATTAGGTTAGCACAAAATATATTTTTAGCCCAAGATTTCGACCTATATCATAACATGATTGAATTAAAAAGGAAATAATATAATGAAATTGGAATTTATTTATTTAGATTCGTATTAAATCAGAATAACTAACAAAGTTTTTTGTAAAAAATAAATTTTTTAAGCTCGATGATATAACCATACAATCTAGTCTCATAAATTTTTTTTAAAAGGAAGTTATCTGAATGTGTTAAAAGAAATTGTCTAGTGTTTCAATAATTATTTATACCAAATTACTTTGATACGAAAAAATACAGTAAAATTTTTCACATTTAAGAATACGACTAACCAACATGTTAACTAATTGATTACGATAATTTGAATCAGATTTTGCTGTTTTTCTTCCGCGGTATCTCGACTTGACGGGGTTTAAGAATCAATAGTTTTTTTGTAAGGGCTAGAATAACTTATTTAGGCATTAATATTAAAAATTTTAAAGTTTAGGATGTTGTTTGTTGTTAAATTTGTTGATAATTAATTCAATAATCATTTAAGTAAGATACCTTGTGTTATTTCAAACTTGATGACTATTTTTGTAATAGTTTTTGGATTGAGAGTGATATATATAACTATTTTATGATCACATCGAGAGAGCTCAGAAAGTGTTGTCATGCATATCTACTAAATTATAGTAACCTTAAACGATACAAATAGTGTAATGTATTTACATGAAAATAATTTTATCCAAAATCCAAAGGGTGAAAGCATTTGATCTGTGATATATAAACGTAGTCGGAAACTTTTTTCGAAGAAGGCGTCGCAGGAAATAAACATACAATAATATACTCTCTAAATTTCTTTCTTTTTAAAGATCGTTTACTCAGTTACATAAACCTCATTGAAGATCAAATTTTCAAAATGTGACCTTAGATCGCACGAATCCTAGTTAATGACGGAAAAAAGGAGACATGCATACACTTTCACAAGAAAGTATAGTTACAGAGGTAGGCATGCCCTTCAATGGCGTTGGCGAGAAAAATAAGTCAAAAAATATAAAAAAAAAATACGCAGGACATTAATGGAGAACATGAAATCTAGTTTTTTTTTAAAAAAAATATATTTGGAGAGGAGAATTACAACTTGGTGTATCGAAATCAAGACTTCTGCTTGCAGGATGGAGATGAAAATAAGGCGACTGATCAATATAGACCCAGACAATGCTTAGATAAAATATACATATTTGGAGAGGAGAATTACAACTTGGTGTATCGAAATCAAGACTCCGACGTACAGGATGGAGACGAAAATAAAGCCGACTGATCGATATAAAACCCAGACAGTGCTTAGATAAAATATACATAAGTGTACCCAAGAAAATATTGTTCCAAAAACATAGCACTACTGCTATTGAATAATATTATATTGAGGAAGGTAACATCTCACTCAACCTCATTCCAAAAACACCAGTTCGGTTAACACCAACCAAAAGTTGATATAATCAATCTATCTCCGACTGGCTTCAAGTAGCACAAACAATCTATTCACAGCTATATAGTCACCACCAAAAACTAAAACAAAATCAGGCAGAGAGCAAAGCAGCAGAAAAGAAAGATGGTCACCCTGTTAAGAGATCTGTCCAATTGCATTTCTTGACTTCTTAACCGTGGGCTGCTGTTTCCATGAAGATAGTAAGAATTGGAGTGAGGATAGGCGAACAAACTTGGATCTGAGGCCCTGAACATTGTGGCAAATACCAATTCACCAACCATATTGACGGTTGGACTGGAGAAACCAGTTGCAATAGTGCCACCCAGAGTAGGGGTCATCGAAGTGTAGTTGCCTATAGGGTGGGGAAAGTATTGTTGGTGATGGAATGCCTCATGCTGTGGATGCTGCTGCTGATTGGAATCAGGAATCATCGATGTTGAAGCAGGAACTAGGGCATTTGTCCCAAGTGCTGGGGGTCTATTGGGTATGACCGTATCTATTTGGGGTTTCCTGGGTTCAGGATTGGATGATGATGAGCCACGACCATAGAGGGGTACCAGTGCGGAAGAAGAGATGTAAGCCTTACAAACGGGGCATTTTTGCTGCTCGACTGCCTCTAATGCCGGTGTTTGAACTTGAAGCCATTTGTAGATGCATGGCCAACAATAGAGATGGCCACAAAGTGTGACTACTGGTTCATGGCATGAGTCGAAACATATGTTGCACTCAAAACATCCAGGCAAATTTTCTGTGTTTGTTACTGTTGGAGATACTGAATTCAATTTTTGATTCAGAGACAAATCCCCCTCGGAACCAAAATGCGTGTCAGAGGCATCAAAGGTTTGTTGAAAAGCCATGAGACATAAAGAAGCAAAACTCTGCAAAGTTTTGGTGCAGGAGAAGGGAATTATTTTGTGAACAGTATACAGCAAGCAAAACAAGCATATACTGTGTAAAGTTGAGATCTCAAATATAAGTCTGTACTTCATAGAATGCACAAAAACTAGTATAAATGTGTCTTCACTAAAGAGCAGGGACATAACCAGAATTTAATTTTTGGTGCGCTAACCTATACATAATCATTAGCTTCTATCAGAAAAAACCATATCCAAAAATTTGCTAAATTAATTTTCTACCAAACTATATATATATATACACACTAATGGGTAGGGACTAGGGAGGGCCAAGCCCACCCCATCCCAGCCCCCACCCTCCATCACTGCTAAAGAGCATCCAAGTATCAAAAGAAAATACTGCAACCAAGGACCACTGCAAAGTTAAAAAATGAAACAAGTTGAAATAGGTTATAATAAAGATGTTCATATCGGATAATCATCAAGGTCCAAGAAGCATAAGACATGCAGCAACCGACTTAAAACAAAGTAAAAGTCAGAAGTTTCAATAATCTACGACAAAACCCAGCAAATCCGAGTACCTGTCTAAAATCGGAATCTCTCGGATTGCCTCCTCATATAGCATCTCAAAAATTTTCAAACCGTAAAACTACAAAAAAAACTTATATCGAGAAAGATTATGGGCAGATGACAACTTCTGTAAGCTATCACAGGAATCTGCAACTTCTGTTTTTTTTTAAAAAAAAGTTCTATTTTGGGGGATAATTATAGTTTGTTAAAAAGCACTTGCAACCTTAGACTTTCAATGAACACTACTGTCCATCCATCCCAAAAATTTCAACTAGGATAACATAAATTAGAATCTAAACTAGAATCCAAAAAATCTTTTGAACTTTATACACTAGCAACAAAACTCGTTTCCAAAAGATCAGCTTATCATAAGTCATTGAATCTAAAACAACCAAATTCCCATCACACTATTACATCAGTCTTAAGGAGTGAGGAAATGTCGGCTTCTTTTGTTAGTTCCTAAGATGTGCAGAGCAATGATTTTCATAGAAACTTTCGATAATTTTGCTTAGGTAAGTCCGAGGAAACAATAGAATATCTCCTGAAAACACATCATATCAGCTATTAGAAATTAGTCTTGATGAGGATCCAAGAATCTTAAATTTTCACCATGGTTTTTCGCAAAAGTAAAAATACAAAACTCGAATCGTAGAGTGGCTAAGGAGATTACATCAAAAGCACAAATCTAAAACATCTTGCAAGAGATGAAAAGGGTATATAAGAATCTTAACCATAAACTGCCACTGTCTAGAGTGGAGATATAGGAATCAACAAGACAAAGCAGAAATATTTCTCACTAGAGGAACACCACAGCAAAAACGAAAAGAGATTCATAAATTTGAATGAAGATAACAAAAAAATCAACCATCGCAAAATTCAGCCCAAAAAAGTTATTTAAAACGAGAAATGAAGAAACCTACCGAAACAATGCCTGTGACCTTTTCAAAAGGTAAAAGAAACAACGCCACATATGGATAAGATTAAGAACCACAAAAGAACGTGAATTAGAACAAAAATTAAGAATCAAATAAAGAAAAAACCATATAAAATTCCACGAACACAAACGAAGAATTCCAAACAAAAAGGGAGAGATCGCACCTTAAAAGATATCGATCAAACGGAAAAATAGAGAGAGCCTGCAGAAGCAATGGATCGTTATAAAAATTAGAGGAAGCATAAAATCAGCTGGGAATGGAAATATAGGTGAACAGTCAACGGATAAACGATTCATGCAAAGGGCGAGATCATAATTACAAAATGGTCCCTTCTTTAGTCACTATCTGTTTTTCATACTATATTTTCTTAAACTTGTAGTTTTAGACCTGATTGTATAGAGTTACTTGCTATGGTTCGCCACTCTCCTCAATTATCAAACCATTTTTTCGGTGAGAAAGATTATAATATTATGTTCTCCAGCTCTCGGATAAAAATTCACTGTCGAGATCTAGACATTTTTTACTACTGCTCAACATTTGGTTGTTTCGTTCGGACAGTACGTGCTACTGGTTTTATGCCACAATGATAACTTTTTGTATTCTTACAATAATTACACGAGGAACATGTTATTCTAAAACATATAGTTTTGGCAGTCAACTCCTCGTTGGCATTCATGTGGCCACTTTGAGGATGAGAAGATGGGTTTTGATCTCTTGAATTTCATAATTCATATATGAAATCGGCTAGTTTTGACTCGAACCCTTGATTTCCGCATCGATTCTGTATCAAACCCTTGTCCAAATCATGTGGGGTTCAGACCTATATATCAGATTTTCCACGCATATAAAATTATGCTTTCTTGTAACTTTTCTTTTAAATGGAGAGTATATCTCAGGTTCGAAAAGAATAGTTTATTCTGAAATTCATGTAAGAGTAATGAGATGTGTGAACTGAATTACTTACAATTTTGTTATAAACATTTCCATCCACAGAGAAAAAGGCACGGAATCAAACACTATTTTGGAAAGTAGGAGTCAGCAAGGTAGACATGAACCAAATAGATGAGAATTTGGTTTCCGGAGAGCATATGTACACACCTACCAATCTACATGAACTTTTCAATGGATGTTACTAGTGCTGATTCTGGCACCGCACCGATGATTGCATCTTGCTTCTCCCCATTTTTGTAAATGATCACGGTCGGAATGCTTCGGATACCATATTGGGTGGCGATTGCAGGGCTGACATCGGTGTTAACCTTGAAGCATTTAAGCTTCCCAGCATATACCTTCGCAATTTTTTCAATAGTAGGGTGGATCATGCGGCATGGCCCACACCATGGTGCCCAAAACTCAACCAGAACCGGTAAATCACTGCCGAGCACGAGGGATTTCCAATCGGAATCAGTGACAGCAGCCACTGCCATAACAGTATTCACAATGATGTTATAAGCCATAGTTGCGATTGATATTTGAATCACCAGACTAAAATACTTGCTACACAAGTTGAAACTCACATCAGTATTAACAAAGAATGGTGCAGAATTGTGGACTACCACTGACTACTATGCAGAAGAACAGAAAAGCATGGAAGTGGACTCTAACGAGATACTTCACTTGTGCGAGGAGGGCAAAAACTCGACATCATCATTTGGTATTTTCACACAAAGAAAAACCGCAAAACAGTCAAGACATGCATGGAGGAAGAGTTAGAAAGAACCAGAATTAGATATCATCCATCAACATGCTTGGTACCAGAAGATTTAATCTGTGGGCAATTGATAGTGTCATTAAATGACACATGGGTAACAAATGTGCGGATACGAAATGAAGGTTTCTGGGAGAGCTCTATAAATAGAACTCCGTTTAATTACAAACCACCCATTCTTAAGTGTTCTCTACTTCGTTAAAGCATTCAAAAAAATTTGACTATGTTGTATAATATTTGTGAGATATGTTTATCGTGTCTCTTTGAAATCACAACGAGATAGTGTACAATATTATAATGGAATCTTTTCATCTTACTCGTAATTTTTTATTTAATAACTTTTAGATGTTTTCCACTGAAAAATTTCGGTGCCCATTTTAGTTCTCCAATTTTATTTTTCTTTGCCATGTATCAACATAAACGACATACGGAAACAATGAACACCGATGAATGAAACAAAGACCAAGTATCAAAGGGACAAATGCCAGCGTCGCTGAATAATGAGGAGAGTGGGAGTCAGGACACATTAATATCGTTCGTCATTCTGTCTTTTTTCATTGCCCGGTACATAAAGAATAAAATAAGGGATTTGGAAATAGTTTCCATTTCTTTGTTTCCCTTGAACCACAACCTTTGAAATGCCATTCAATCAGAACAATAGTATATATGTATGCTCTTAAAGACGAGAATTTTAAGGTATGGCACTTTAGCTCCTCAAGTGTTTGACTTGAAGTAACAGAGAAAATCGAAGATGCATAATTCAATAATGTAATTGCGAAAACACCAATCCGACCTTTGGAATAGAAAACGCCAGCACAAACCACCAACGTGCAATTTAGTTATGACAACCTTCGGATTTATGAAGGCCAAAGAACCGCAAAAAGATAAAGGATTTGCCAGTAGTTCCATCATATCATCTTTCAACTACGTTTCGAGCAGATAAATCGTCAATTTCATGCCAAAGAGCACAGTTACAAAACAGCTACGTCCAGTAAAATTGGCACACTAGATGTCAAAAGATACATGTTTCGCGCGAAATAATATAGGAATCCAAACCTTCGGCAGTTGTATCCTGCGCCTCACAGAAGATACGAGTCCCACGGCGAGTGAGTTTGGAGGGCGAACTCGCCGGCGCCAATGACTGAGCTGCATGACTCTTGAGTCCTCTGAAAGCGGAAAATCTGACAGAATTCAGGCGACAGCGTGACGGACCCGCCGACGGAGGCAAGGAAGAAGACGGAATGGAGGATGCGCGAGGTATAGTTAGGGTTTCCATCACACCGTGCATGCAAACCACACGCAGTCGATGAAGAATCGAGAATCCGAGAGAGTGGTGTAGTGATGATGGCTTTGGATGAGGTGAATAGACGTTGCTTCATCATTGGGCTTGGGTCATTCAGAATTTGGGCTTATAATTCTGATAAGTCAGCCCAATCATGTTCATTGATCTTTGCTTAAATAAAGAATTCATGCATTTGCTTTAGAAGTTAGAGTTTAATTGACATGGTTCATTTATCCATATAAGTTTTTAAATCGAGTGATATATATATAGGTTGTAATCCAAGAGAGGATACTTATATAACAAGTCGATATCAAAGTATACACAATAATATTTCAGTAGATGATATGTTTCATTCTTCAAAAAGGTTAGCCTATTAATGGTCTAACCCCTATATAGTTCAGAGGTCATTTGACCCATATAGGTTTTAAATCGATGGATATGCACGAGGAGACAGTGACCCGAGGGAGAGGATTTATATAACAGACTAACTCCCAAAGCATACCCCTACAATATTTCAGTGGGGAACATGCTCCACACGAAAATCGAATCCGTGAAGCAGGAGAAATTACTCCTACATCATCCAAGTCTTACCAGCTCGCCTGTATCCTGGGAGCGATGATATGTTTCTTTGCTCCTAGTCTACAGACTACCTTACATCAACACTAACAAAAATACCAAAGACGGTTCAAATACAGATATATCTCAATGTTAAGGGAATATTCCCCTCTTTAAGTTGTCCAATTTTGGTTCTGATTATTATTTAGATATTGGTTTTGACTTTTGATGTAACGACCCGACTTCTTTTGTAGAAATATTTTTTGTGTAGAAATAAAGGTGTAATCATAAATTAAGTAACTTTAGGTCGCAACAACGTCTCATCATATTAAGATTTTGATCTCAAAGCTTGAAGAAACATAAAAATAACTCAACTAAACATCATGTCAAAAACAATGTAGTTTTTCTCAGAATTTCTCATAAAAATCTCGTGAAAATTCTAATGCGGAAGCTGAAGGTCTCGGGAGTGCGCTGCCTGGGTCTGAGCTCCTCAAGCGTCTTCACCTCGAACCTCAACAACATTCTCACCTGCACACAATCAGATCTAGTGAGTCTAAAGACTCCGCAAACTCAAATCTTTATAACAATTAATAAATATACATCCACATGAAATAGTGATACTAAAAATATGTTTTAAACTTCAACTCCAACATAAAAACTTTAAGCGAACTTTAACTTGAAACTTAAACTTCAATTTTCATAATTAAATAAACTTTAACATCATCATCAAAATATATTTCATGGCATGAAAATAACCTCAATCCTCAAGATAACCTTTCCCTCTATTTTATGAAGTGTGGCACAAAAATTCCCTCCAGTCATCAGTCATGGTCGCTTGATCAAGGATCCAGGATTGGTGGGACACCCCGACCCGAAGATCGACATTCACACGCCCGTAATCAGTCAAGTTGGTGGGGCACCCCGACCTGTCGGTCGACATCCACACGCCCGTAAAGTTTGGCGGGGCATCCCGACCCGTCGGTCGGCATCCACACGTCGTAATCAGTCATAACTTCGCCACAAGTCATTAAAATCCTCAAAATAATTTTCTTTCTTTTTCATTCAAACATATACGTCCTATAACATGCCATTAACATCATAAAACCTTTTCATTTTCAAAAAACTTGTTGCCTGTAAACACGTTTTCAATGTGTTATAATATATAGAAATTTTAGCCAATATCAATTGGAATCGTTCTAGGCTTCTCAATGGGATACTCGGACACCGCACGATTTCAACGAGTCACCGGACAAGCCCAAAACTCATCACAACCAACCCAAGCCTATGGAGTATAATTTTACACATTTTAAACATGTTTACAAGCCATAAAAATTCTGTTCGGGAGCCTTCGGGGTGCTGCTATAGCCTCTATACGATCGACGCTAGGTGCCGCCTCCTATGCATTCCGGACGAACAAAATCGGCTTCTAACTTATTTATCCTCAAAATACAGCCCCTAAGACTCGACTTACAACCCCTCATAAACATCTTAAGGACCTCTAAAGGATGTCGCGTTGGAAGGTGGCACACACAACCACAACATCAAGAACTAGACCAACCCAACCATGAGCTCTCCTCACTCGATCAAGTTGTACCTATTCGGCTATTCCCTTGAACCAGCCTTAACCCCAACTCTAACCAACCCTATACCAAGCCCATAAGACCCTCTAACCGTGCCTTAGACCCCAAACAAGGACTGGGTCGGTCCCATAACAAACAGCACGAAGGTTGAAGCCCTCATACCGCACAATTCTACACGCTCCTTCTTCCCGCATTCGTGCATTGTTTCCTTTCGGCCAGCACTTAAATCCCTCTTAGGCCAGCTCTTGGCCAATACCAGGTGACTCTCTAGACACTCCCTAACCTTCAACCTTGGCCCTTCCACGAACAGGAACCCTTCTGCTCGGATCCGACCATGGCCGACACATTCTACAATAGCAACACAGATTCTGCACTCAGAAATGTCCAGCCCCTATTCTGCTCATCCAGCCCTCTAATTTAGTTTTCCTGACCTTCAAACCTCGACCTAACATCAACCCAAAGGTCCTCTAATGGCAGCAGCAGCCCCTGGACTCCCTTGGACAACAAAATAACTCAAAACAAATTTAGCAAAGGAAGGAGGAGCATACCAACATACAGAATTCGAAACATGCTGTCCAAAGTATTATAAAATCATTTCTCATGCATAAATCAATTCAAAAAACACATATTATGGTCTGATTGCGGCAGAAAAGGAGATTTAAAACTTGTCTCAGATCGAGAACATTGTGAATACACGTTACCGGATCGTCGGGAAGGAAAACGGGGAGCAGATCTTCCACCAAGTCCCTAGCTTACCTCACGTTTTTTTATTCTAAGTTTAGAGGTGGTTGTGTCGGCTGATATGATGAGAGGAGGCTGATGGAACCGTTTAAAATTGCTAGGGTGATTATAAGTAGGCTTTTTAGTTGCTAATTAGGCCCACTAATTAATATTTAATTGTCAATTTCAAGTCCACTCTAAAACTTAATTATATATACTAGAATTATTCATATTATATTTAGAAAAATGAATAAAAGTAAACTCTGATAAAAATAATAATAATTTAGCGCTTACCCGCTTTTTTACTCGAAAAAAATCGCTTTCGTGAGAAAGCGAAAGCGCTCAAAAATCATTGTTTTATCTAACCGGGATCCAAAAGTTAGAATTTATCAATAAATAAATATTTTTGTCTCCAAAATCTTTTAAAATAAATTTTGGAATATTTTAAAGTCGCCTCTATCCTCCCCGGTCATTCCTCCGTGACCCGGCACTGAATATTCACCTGAGTTCCCCAAAACTCGAGAAACACATTTAAAACTCAAAATAGATTCATCATTAATATTTTAAAGCCTCAATTAAAATTTAAATTATTTAAAACTTATCTTATGCATGTGATTTGCGGGATCGGACGTTACATTTGATACACTAATTTTAGTTTCAAACTATTTTGGTACTGTTGGTGAGCTGACATTAGACACATCAATATATTTTCCATATCATGTAATAACTTTTTAACACCACGTCAATATTTTTAGGTGTCACGTCAATATTTTTCCATATCATGTCAATAACCGGGTCGAAATAGCCGAAAATTAAGTTACTATACTAAAATCAAAATTTTAAAAGCTTATTGTCCAAAACCAATATTCAACAAGCTACATGACCAAAAACCTTTTCCCCCAATTTTAACATCATTGAGAAGTTATTTTTCATAATCACCATTATAAGCTTTCATACTTAAATTCCATGTCGAATTCAACGTTTCGAATTTAGTTTTAATTATCCCACTTGAACAGGATATTATTCTTTAATTTCTATTAATATAACTCTCAATGCATACACCTAAGATACTACTCGATAGTGGGAACTCTAAAAGTCAATCGAACTTTTTTTACCAAATAATGTTGTATGCCAATGTAAATTAGATCGGAAATCGGAATCTCAACCATCAACTGTAGATCCAACGTTTCATTAATAAACCATGCAAACGCAACTCTGCAAACCAGTTAAAAATGGAAGAATATAGTTGAGTACGTACATTATTTAGGCATCAGTTAACCTGTGAATGAGATGATGTATAATGCAAAATACAAGGATGATAAAGTAATATATTTGGACAAGATAATGTTGTATAACATTGTTGTCAAACTCAAACATTAGAAAAAGGAAAGAATAAATCCTTCACACCAAAGGATTAATTTCATGAAATTCAGAATACAAGTGTTTGCCTATATATATCGTAACAAATTCCCGTTATCATGAATGGTATTCTTATAAATCTTATTTTGATTATTTCAAATGGTATTATATATATATGCATATGTGAAACTGAAAAATCATTTGAAAATGGATATTTTGTCTATATGCAGATCATATTCGATGGGGAGAGGATGTATAAAATTTGGAGGAAAAAAAAAAAAATCAAAAGTGTTGCTCGGCTTCATGCATACCCACAAAAGCCATAGTCACACGTAATCCCACTCGAGCACTTGCGGTTGCATTTCCCGCAGTTGTTCGTACTCGTCATCACGTTGGTGCAAACTCCACCGCAGCACCGCTCCCACTGCTGGCATTTCCGGCCGCACGTCCCACAGTTGTTCCGGTCACCGAGCACATTCCGGCAATGTTTCTTGCAGCAGTAAAGAAGGCCGGTTCCTTTGTTGGCCGACACCCCATCACATACATTATGGTTATAAGTTCTCGCGTCACAGTTTGCACCTTTCTTCAAGACCTTTTTGCTTGTGGCAGCCAGGAATCTGCTCCTTGTACCCGATTGGTTGCCTTCGAGAGGAGAGTCGAGTACGTATTCTTCGACGTCGTTTTCTTCGTCTTCTAAAGATACTACAGCCTGGAAATGAAGGGTTAGAAGCAGGAAGATCATGCATAGGGAAAGAATGGCCAAGGGTTTGAATCTTATGGTTTTGGCCATCTCTTTCTTATTCTAATGTATGTGGGCTGTGTTTTGAGTGTAAATTAAGGGAGATGTCTAGCTAGTGGGTTTAAATAAACTATGGGTTTTGTGATGAGGAAATATAATTTTTAGACAAATTTCAAATTTTAAGATATTTCACATCTAATTTACAAAAAACCCTGTAAATACTCCTTATTTTTAAAATATAGCACAATATATACAATATACGTAGATAATATACTAACATTTTCAATAATCCTTTTTTTTCTGCCGAATAAAACAAAAGACGTTTAATTTCCCTTATTAACTAAAAAGAAACACACGTTGAATAAAACTCCATTAAAAAAAATGCTGAGAGCATTAATTAGAGCTACTTGCCAGGTTCGATCTGCATGTTATTCTCTTAATTAAGTTAGTGGTGCATGCACTTTGCTCTCTAATATCATTCTCATTACGTCATACGATCCTTTTGAATACTATAAAACTTACTAAAATAATAAATTAATCAATAATAATTATCTTAAAACTGATACTGTTAAAATTCAAGTGATAAATAGCTATATCTGAGTTTGATAAATAGTGATATTTTTTAACAAAAATAGTGAAATATTTCGGTTCATGTATTTATGATATTTTTTTGTAATAAATGTCTCGGTGAATAAAATATTAGTTTAGAGCAAAATTGATCATAAAGACGGAGGAGGCAATGCTATCTTCCGTGTGACTCACCCACCGCCCTCACATACGAGACAGGGGCGTTTCTAGAGGTGGGTTGGATCGGGCTTCGGCTCATTCCTTATAGGTATACATATATAGATATATTATATATAATGTGTATGTATATGTATATATATAAGATTGAATTTTTTTTATCTTAGTCCATCTAGTCTAGCCAACTCTTATAGATATATTATATATATGTGTATGTATATGTATATATATAAGATTGAATATTTGTTTATCCTAGCCCACCTACTCAATTATTTATCCACGCTCCCAAACAAAAAAATCCTAGTTTCATTCCCTGATAGGATGGGTCTCATGCCTGCAGAGTCAACCCCATATATATATATGAAGGGGGTGGGTGCTACTGGAACGGTAGCATCGACCGAAGCCATAAAGACATTATATGTCATATATTTATGATTGTGGCTTAAATTCTTCTATTTCTTGGTTCATAACAAATTAAAATTATTTACATGTCGATTTATTTTGGGAAAGAAGTCGGCAAATAAATCATATATTTGTATAGTGATTAAAAGTTCTAAACTTTATGAACACATTTGTATGTCAATGATTTGGTATCATCCATAGAACGGAAATGACATTATGATTCAGTTTCAGCAATTTGTGAAGCCCAAAATAAATGAAAGTTGTAACTTTGAAAGTTCAATTTAGCATTAAATACATAACATATAATATTATTAAATTTTATTAATATGTAAAAACCCATGAATTTATTTTAGGGGGTTCTCTATTAGCTTGAGGTTGAATCAAGTGTATAGAGCGCTGTGAATGTGATCTAGTATTGGAAAATTGATCTCATGACACACCTGGGAATAGAACTAATTTCGAGATAGAAAATGAATGTCAAATGGTGGCATCACGTCACTAAGATATAACATGTTTGTTATTTAAAGAACCTATATCTAAATGAATAAATTCTTTTTTTTTAGGAAACCCTAATAGTAAAATAAAATACAATAGTTTATTTGGAAGCTATCTTTTTTTCCCATCATCATCATCGTCATCATTAACATGGACGATGTTGTCAACTTTTTGCATTATTATGCAACTAAATGCATGATAATTAATGTATAAATCCCTCGTGAATACGTCGCTAATTAATTATTATTAATTAAGCCTAATTACTCACATATATTAGGCTGACTTCTGAAGGGTTGACCACCTCCTCACTCAGTTCGTGCATAGAATTCGAATAGTCAATTAAAAATTTGAGTTTAATATATTTTTCAATATAGATCCAATATCCTGCACAACTAACATCCCCACTTACTTCTCCAACGGCTACGTGACACCATGTGATTGGTCGAATTTATAAAAAACTTAACAAAAATGTTGAACTTAAAATATCGGTCCAATCACATGACGACGCGTGTTAGTGGGGGAAGTTGGTTATGCGGGATATCAGATCCGATATACAGAATATATATATATATATATATATATAAATAAACAACTCCAAGATCGAATATGAGCAGCGGATTACACTGACCAAAAACACCATTTTCTTTCTAGGGTTTTCGTAGGCACACACAACACATGAAATGATCTCATTTTCTGCCGAGAGATACGAAGTCGGCAGCACATTGTCACGTTGAGCTCCTCATGACAAAGCACACTTTGGGTATGTGATATTAGTTGAACTTATCATGTGAACAAAAAAGAAAAAAAATGAATAAATATTATATGGCTATTTTAAAAAATAATTTTCATTCCATTCCTGGCATTTATTTTGAGACACCAATCATAATATTGGAATCAAATATACGTATTCCATTCCCAATCATATAATACATTTCGATATCAAGCAATGTAATGGAATATTTATGTAATTCCTTTTGCACACTCATTACATTTTATAGTTGATTCTATTCCGCAATTTTGCATTGCGGTGTAACAAGCAAGGCCTATGTTTCATCTCGGCTACATTTTATATACAACGTACTTATTTTTATATTTCGAGTACGTTCATGTGCACTCTACGTATAATCGGTCGATCTTTTCTTTAAAAAAAAAATAAAAATACATAATGTTTTGAAGAAGCTTTGGGTTTATATATGATTCAACTGGTTGCATCATAGTTAAGATCCGAATCTAATTAGATCCAATCTTTTGGATTTAACCATATTCACGTTTAGCCAATGGTTTTGCATAGTAAAATACAAACTAGAGAAAAGGGATTGAATTTAATTGGTTCATCTTTCTGTCGCTAGTAGTTTATTATTGATTTTACAATATTATAATGCAAACTTATATAATATCTATGGTTTTTGCCGTGTTGGTAAATATACCACCATGTTCCTCATGGAGGTGCCGGATCTCATGAATTCCGCCACCACACGCTTTTGCTGTTGTCATAATTGCTGCGACTTTAGGTTCCGATCCAAATTATTGAAATGCTATCTTGCTCTACGTGGAATATCATAAGAATACAACTAACAAATTAAATAACATTGACAATAATATTGATAGTAATTCATCCAATAATTGGCTACATCTACTCAAAACGTTCAAAAAGATCACTTCTTTTTAATAACAAAGAAGAAAAGAGAATTGATAATATAAACTTACTAATCTCTCACCAATCTCTTGTTAATCATATTCCTTTAAAAATAACACTCCTTAAACATTAATGTCACGCTAAAATCGCTTCTATAATTTATGTTAATAGAAGAGATGATTTTTTTTTTTGTATGATTTTGAATGGGGCATAGATGACAGAATAAAAATAATATTAATTACATCATTGATTATTTAATCAAACCTATAATTTTAGCTAATCTCCATATGTATTAATTATAAAATGGTTGGCCCAGCAGATCATGAGTTTGAGAATCCAGGGGGTTTTATACAAGTTGCATTTGAGTCGCGATAATCAAAGTAAAGGATTTTAAGTCTTGTCATAAATAGATAACTGTTTGTGAAGAAGAGTATTATATATATATATATATATATATATAAAGAGCTGATACAAAGAGCAGCACCAGGAAGTGCCACGTCACCCCGGTGCCCACAAATGGTGCCCACTGTATCAAATTTATATATATATATTCTAGAGATACGACAGATAAAAACTTTCCAACTTCAGTTTAAGCCCACTTTGTATTCATCAAGTATTGCGAGAATTATTATTGACAAGAATAGCCAAGAACCAAGGTGACGTTTTTTGGAATTTATTATTATTATTTTAATAGTTTTAAGTTTTAACTTCTTCGCAATATTAAGGCACAAAGAGATGAGAAAATTAATCAGTGAACTTCACATTCATATACTTCGAGTTAAGGGGAAACCATAAATCCCAAGGAACCAATTTTCAAATTCTGATGGAAAAATCTCAGCTTTATGTTGGTATTTATGATATGTTACAAATCTATCTTATATTTCTGAGAATGACTGGATGGTCTTGAAGCCATGATTATCCGGTAAAGGTCCGTTTCCGGGGCGAATAGAAATGATCACTTCCAAGCCTGAAAAAAGTAAATCGAAAGATAATCGTAGATAATAGTACACGTTCTCAGATTTCCACAATTATTCAAGTATGTGATGGAGGGGGCCCAAAGGGAGAGATCTGCAGGGATTTTGAGAATGGAAATCTTGCTACGTGATAAAAGGTGCTTGAACATGGATACACATGGTTCATGAATTATTAGAAGATCTTGCTTGACATTTAACACCGATTAGAATAAGAAATAAACTTCCAGATTTCAACTTCATAGACGCATTCTTGAAACTATACAACTTCTGTCTCAGCCAAGTATCAGGTATTACCTCAATCAAAATTTGCTCGAAAATGCATTGGATAATTTTATAAAACATTCACAACTCTCATATAATCCCAGCTCGTATTTGATATCACCATTTCAAGCTTGCAGTTTCACGGAAAATGCAAGGACATGGAAAATAAAGCGGAATCGGAAGCATACCTGCTGCTTTTGCTGCTGTAGCTTCTTGATAGACATCAGTAACGAATAAAATATCTGACGGATTATCAACCCCCAAGGATTGAGTGATTTCAATATAGCTTTTGGTTTCTTTCTTGTTACTGCAAACAATAAAGAGAGCACTTCCATTTTACTAGAGATATTTCAAGAGCAAAGAGCGGAACACAAAAATTTCCAGAGAAGTATATTCTTGTTCAAGTTCGAAGCTCACCCCACTGCAGTATCGAAAAATCCAGACAAGTACTTTCGGAGATCACCATAAGCCGTGTTACCAAACAGGAGTCTTTGTGCCAATCTGCTTCCACTGGAATATATATACACCTTTGTGGACAACAGAGGAAAAAATAAAAGAATCATTTAACAAGAAAAATTTGTAGGTCGGAAACACAAATGAGCAGTCGTAAACACAAGCAATTGACGAACTTGACAAGAACATAGGGAATAATCTGAAATATGGTCTGGCCTCAGAAGACTATTTGAACTGAAAAGATGTGGGGAGACAATAGGAAAAGAGGAAGTTGACGTCCGGCATAGAGAAGGACACTGGCAAAGACATAAAAGGACACGGTGTAAATGTAAACCAACTGTCATGACCAACACATTCACAGAACAACAGGAATCTAATTCCTTCTTCGAAAACAAAATCAGATCTTATGAGAATTATATTGGCACGAAATTCTTGAATACAATCATGCCACTTCCTGGTGTAGAAGATCTTTATTCCATAATGTCATAGTGCTCTGAACATATAAATAGAGACATTAGGGTGAACTTAAGACCGTGACAATCTCTAAATTCATTTACAAATATATATGAGAAGTTTATTTATAAAATTGTTTAATTAAACATACTTGTGGCTCCAAATAATTTCTAGTTTCTCATTTTTCATTCATCTGAAAAAATTCTATAATTTTTTTTTATCATTATGAATACCGCTGCACAAAAAATGTGGAGTCGAAGTTTACGATGTAAGAGCAGGTAAGGAAAGTTAACCAAGCTCAACAATGTACATTTCCACTATATATGTGAAGCAAAAATAGAAACGAAGTAGCCGCTAGTAGAGTATGCATTTTTTTATTATAGCCTCTCACCTCTTTAGACTGGCATGAGCGAAAACCATAGATAAAAAAAAGGCCAAAGGAGACCAGGAAACCCCAATTTTTGGACCAAAGCTTCAAGTAAATTTTTCTCATTTCTAAGGATAGATATTATAAGCATCGTCAGATAGACAACTCAATATGAATCAAGATATATTACTTAAGAAATTACTGGTAAATTTCAGACCATTTTCAAGCTCCTTTTCAAAGTTTCTGGTCAATTATTATAAATATAAAGGGAAAATAAGCTGAGGAAAATTTAGAAATTAGGTGCAAGCATTTTGGTACTTTTGCAGGAGAGGTGGCAGATGTCAATGTTATCTTATATTTTAAACCTCATATGGAGGCAGAACCACATCATTTTTGGCTTGGCAATTTTTTTGTTATTTGGATATATCCTCAGGTATGCTAAATCTTGTTTCCCAACATTTTTTAAACATTCATACAAGAAGGTGTTTGATGCATTTTGTTAAGTAGAGATGTTAATATTCAGTTATTGTAATAAAAATAGAAATGCAACATACTAGAAGGTTGGAATGGAGAATAACCTTAATTCCAAGAGAGTGCCATTTTTCCAGAGCCTCAGGTACATCATCAAATACGATTCCCTCTATCTCTTTATTTTGAAATCCAGTTCGCCATATATGACCCTTAAACAAGATTAATCAAACCATCAGTATCACAAGCTAATGAGCAAGATCATAAGAAAGAGATCGTAATTGTCTTACTTGTAATTGTTTCAAGGAAGTTATTTTCCTGTCAGCTTTGATCATCGCATCAACATTAGCGACCAAAGCCCCAATTACATCCTCTTTCTCACCATCAGATGGGATGGGAATCGCACCAAGCACCCCATTTTCTAGATCTTCCTGTACCTACTTGAAAAAATTCCAAATAAAATGCAAAATACTGGACAAAGAATAATTTCTCGAGGAATTATATAATTACGCAAAAAACTTCTAACTTGCATTTCATGAATAGTGGAGAATGAGCTCAGTTTGCGATAAAAGTAATAGGTGAACTGAAAGTACAGGCAGGAATCACTAAAAGACATTCACAAGGACTGGAATTGTAAGATGCACATTCAATAACTTCTACTTACCATGGCCATTCAACTTAAAAAGTGTTCCAGACAGAGCTGGCATTTAAACACTTTGTGGATGAAACTTCAAATTTCCTTCAAGTATATTTACCACACTTTGCTTGTATCTTTTCTATTTTGTTTGTGGTTTTTCCAACTTCTGTTTTTAATGAATAAGAACAATAAATTATAATCTAGTGAATAGAGATGAGAACAAACAATAATCGAGTGGTTCTATCATATAAAATGCCTCCATTTTGACAAGAGGCTAAAAAAACACTTCTTGTGATTTTTCTCCTATCTTTTAGTGCAATGATGACCTCATTACATAGATAAAAAAATATTGGGCAAACATGGTGGGGAGATCTTTCCAACGATGACATAATAAAATACTGTCACATATTTGTTTCAACTGCAATCATATCACGTAAAAATTCTAATTTTTTAATCCTCAATTTATCATAAACTTGACTTTATGAAATGTCTATTTGTTTTTCTTCTATGTAAATCCAATTATAAGTATCAGTAACTACATAAGCAATGCACAAAATACCATTAAGGCGAAAGAATTGTGTTTCAAAATATTCAACCTATTCTTCTTGATTGACATGGAATCAAAGCAAACTGCTTTTTGTTGAATGAGAAAATAGTATTCCCATTAAAAAGATTTCCATAAGACATCAAAAGCAAAAGCCAGTCAATATGCTTACACACAAACTTCCAAAATGATCGACTTACTTGAGCTTGCAGTAGCTTGATATCATCTTGAGTTTCAGCAGTGTCAAATGTCAGTTCCAAATGCCTCCCCACATTATCACGAGCGTATGGAAAAAGAACATCCGTGACAAATGATATGGGAGTTGTGGTTCCTTCTATGTCAAGTACAATGCAGCGCTACAAAACATTGAATTAAGCTATCGTGACATATACAAAGCTAAACACAAGCTTTTAAACAAAAGAATGTCTCACAACTTACTCTTGACGGCTCAATTTCTTTATTAGAAGAAAGGGTGCCAGCCTTTGCAGATATTTTTGCGCTTCGATGGGTTCCCACGACTCCATTCAAATGGTGAATGGGACCATGAGATGGAGTTGACCAGTCCATTCCTAACTGATGGAGTTTAATGGCAGCATCAAAGAGGTAATGGTAGCTTTCAGCCTGGAGATCAAATTGCCATTAAGAGCAAGACAGCCAAAACCTTTCATGATCTCAGTTAAAAAATTAGTAGTCAAAAATAATTAAAAGAACTGTGATTGCTAATCTCAGAATATAGTGAAACAAAAGACGAACTATCGGTAGTTAAATCAAGAAAAGAATTACAATTGCTAATCACAGAGTATAGTGAACAAAAGAAAAACTAACTAGAAACAGAAGGGCACGACCAGAACCTCCTCTTAGTTAGAAGTGCAAGAGCATAGAATGATCAATTGCTACTCAAGAACCCCTCATGTATTATTCTAATATCCCAACTATGGTATGGCTTTCATTATTCTATGCACCACGTATTCATTTAACACTCGCCTGTGTTTTAGCACTGATCCAGGAATCACCCCAGACGTATATTCCATGGTTCCGAACAAGCACTGCCGTGGTTTTTGGATATGCCTTAATCTGCAAACCAGAGAAATATGTTCAAAATTTGCAAAAGAATCCTACTTCACCATAACTTGACACTTTTGTAAGGTCTTTACGTGGACCAGCTACAGATTCATTGTGATAAACGTTTGCTCAGTATCATTCATCTTTATTTCTTTCAATTCACGACATTTAAATACTCCAATTTTTATATTTCGCAAATGAAATCGAACTCAGTACATCGACAACTCAAAGACTATATGTTGCAGTAGTTAGATACATAAGAGACTGCCACTTGATGAATTGGTCAAACGATCCTTGTTTCATGATGATTATAAACAACTACCAAACTACTTCATGATGATTTGGAGATTTCACTGACACTCTTTTACGTCTCTTTAAGGCCCACGTATATTCCAAGTGCAGTGGCAAGGAAAAGATTTAAGAAGAATCCTTACCGCTTCAGCGAGAGAATCTGTAAGTTCTCTTTCATGGGCAGTATTCTCGATAATTGGAACAACAAGTTCATCATAGTAACCATGGCCTTGAATTCCCTTTATCATTTCCATATGAGTAATCTGTAAATTGACAAAAGCCACGACAAGCTGGTAAAAACCATCACTGAAATTTCTTTATCTGAAAAATGACAGAATTCAATACATGTACCCGAAATTCTTTTGACAGTGGATTGATCATCGTTACAAGGCAAGACTCCATCCCATGACTGTGGATAACAGCACCAGCATTACGCATTTGATATGCCTACAAAATATATCAGCATTATGGTAATGCAATTCGAAAAAAGAAAACCGACAGAACGGCCAGAGTCCTTCAGAGTAAAGAAAGAGAAAGCATGGTTCTTAATATACATTTGGTATACCCAGACATGTGATAGAAACTCTATATGGAGATCGAAATTCGCATCTACTTATATGCCAATTCACATGGTGAGGAAGCCCTGATTCTCTTTCAACAAATGAAGGGCACAAGTGACAGTTTGACTCAGAAATTATGACAACCACAATAGTATTTCAAGAACATTAATCAGACACCACTTGAGAGCTCATTCCAGACAATATTAGCTATATATATCCATCTATAAAGGCACAATCATTCTCCTGGCCTCTCAATTTTCATATGAGAGAAAACATATCCATGTGAAACAACACAGCAGGCTTGAACACCTCATCCAGTTCGATCGGTGCCCCTAGAAACTACAATTTAACAGCTAGACTACACCTGCACGTATTCCCATTGACAGAATACCTTCAAAAAGACGGGACTGCTGTCAGAGCATTTGGGAGGCTTATAAGGCCAAGGCTTTGTCAATGGTTCAGACAACACTGACCCACTCGAAGACAATACATACATATCATCGTCTTCCATTCTTTCCTTCTGCAACCCTGCAAAACACCCAACATCAACTCAATTTGACTCCCACATAAACCATATTCAGAAGAAAAAAAAACAGAAAGACAAAAAATTTAGAATAAGATAATGTAAAATACACGAGATACAGCTGTACCTGAAGGAGACATAACAATAAGCTGCTGTTGCCTGGGAATGGAATCATCATGGACTCTAACGGCGATGCTGCCGCCGGTTCCGGAAACCCAGCCCAGGTGATAGAATTGGCGGCACAGCTCAGAGATCAGGGCTTTCGTTTCTTTGACTCTACTGCTCTCCAAATACGCCGGTGATACCGAAGCCATCTTCGCAGCTCCGTTAACGGCGGCGAGTGGGGCTGCTGAAACTGCAGCCATTTTTTGTATGTAGTGTGTATATATCGGTGTGGACAGCTTGGTGGGTCAATTATGCTCTACCAGTGGGGAGTTCTGATTGGAGTAGAGTTAGATTAAATGTATCAAATGTTGGTTATAAAAATTCAGCCTTTATTATTGTTTTAATTAATTAACTAATCATATTTTCGATGGGTTTTATTATGATTTGTCGAATTGGAGTACGTAGAAAGGAACAATGATAATAAAAGATAAATGGATTAATAAAGGAACTAAATGAATTTTTAAATGAAATACGAGAAAGAAGGGCATATGTAATTTATTTAATTCCTGTTATTAGTATAAATAAAAAGAAAGAGGATTTAACGAAAAAAATTTCATATATAAATAATTAAAATAGTTATTATTATTATTAATATTATTATGACTTTGTACTTGTCAAATAATAACTAATTTATTTGTATTCGTATTATGTATTATAATTATTAAATGATAACTTAAATATTATTTAATTTTTCGTTAATATATATTAGTTTGTTAACATTTGTATTTTATTATTGAATAATAAAATAAATGTTATATTTATTGTTGTTATAAAATCATTCTTCTCATTTGACTATTGATATTAATTTTGGTACTAATTTTAGTATATATTTATTATTAATACTAATTATCAATTTATCTATTTATTTGTAAAAGATAAATGATAGATATTTCATTGTTAAAATATAAAAGGGAGAGAATGTATAGATATGATATATATGTACAAAATAAAGTGGGAAATGTATTCTCATTCCAACTTGAGAACATGAATATAGGAACCGATTTCATTCCTATCTCATTCTCGTCATGCTCTTAATGTATTCTTTATTCTTTTGCTTTTATATATATATATATATATAATATATATGACTGATATTTTGAACATATTATGTGAGCACCTGTGTGGACACCTGGTGGTGATGTGACATCAGGACGTGTCCCGTCACCAGATGTCCATACAGACGCTCACACAAAATGTAATGCCCAGAATCATTAAGACGAGGATTAGTGGAGTAGATTCGACATTTAAGAAATTAGTGAAGTTTTAGTACGAGCTCGGATTTCTTCTGGAAGTGTTGGATGATTCACGAAGTGTGAGAACCAGTCGAAGTAACCAGACAAGGCGATTTGATAAAATCAGCAGCAGGTTACTGTAGCTCGCGACTGATGGAAATTTGAAATTCAGTTGAAGCGACTTATGACTATGATCCTTGATACGGCGTCGTTTAGCAACCAGACGAGAGATTGGAAATCAGTCGATAGATTTTGCTATCTGATGGTTATCCAGTCGAGGGATCAATGCGACATCGTTTTGATGTGCGACCAGCAGCTGGTTCTTTTGAGTGACGTAGTACCAGCTGATGACATGTAACGACGTCGTTGGAATTAGTTATAACGACATCGTTTTGAGCTTTGAAGTGTTGCGACTGAATTGATGTTGCGACTGGATTACTGTTGTTGCGACTGGTTATTACAACAGCTGATTCTTGCGTTTGCTGAAGAACAACGATAGTCGAACAGCGACTGAGGACGATGAACAGCAGTTGAAGAATTTGTTTATCGTTATCCAACCTCGAAGCGGTGGAAGTATATCTTGTTTGACTAGTCAGCATGACACGTGGAACTCGAATATAATACGTTGGAAATGTTACAAGAATTACAGAGATCGTTGTCTATATATATAGGATTGAATTTAAAATACTGAGAACATCTTGATTGCAGCTATAGACCTTTGATATTACAAGAATCTTCGGAAGTGAAGAACAGAGTGTAAGAACGTTAACTGAAGCATTTTGAGAACATAGAAACAAAGGTATAATCTGACAGAAGAGTCAGGAATTAGGCTACTCAAGAATGATAATTCTTGAGTATTCCGTTGAAATCACATACATATATGAGTACTGTTCTTGATTTAGAACTTGAATTATGTGTATGTCGATCCATCACAGGTAGTGGATCTTTTATATTTGCATGAGTTTGCATATTGAAGAGAATTGAATTGATTCTAATGCCCAGGACTGAGTTGGCCTGATTTTCGAAGCCGGAGATGGTTTCGATAGATGAATATTCATGTCAAGATCGGATAAGAATCTTGATGGAATCGAACTGAAATGGAATCAATTCTGAGATCGAAGAGGAGAACTAGAATCATTT